>PVHX01002089.1:0-178849 GCA_004024805.1 Geosciurus inauris
ATTGCTAGAGATGTTGAACATTTTTTCATATGTCTGTTGATGGATTGTATATCTTCTTCTGTGAAGTTTGTGTTCAGCTCTTTGGCCCATTTATTGATTGGGTTGTTAGTTTTTTTGGTGTTAAGTTTTTTGAGTTCTTTATATATCCTGGAGATGAGTGCTCTATCAGATGTGTGTGTGGCAAAGATTTGTTCCCAGGGTGTCGGATCAAATTTATTCATTAATAGTATCCTGTTTTTTACCGCACTTATCTCAGTTTCTTTAACATAGAATATGCTGGGGATAAAAACTTTGATAAAAAAAATGAATGTTATCAATAAGTAGCTGAATTTAAGTTAAAAGCTATGATCTTTTTCAGTATGAGTTCTGATAATAGAATCTCTGCTCTCATATTTTTCCTCTTTTATTATAAGAAAATTTCAGGAGCTGGTATGATTTTTTTAAATTAGAGATGCAGTCTTCTTTCATGTATCAGCCAAATAAAATCTTAGGATGGTTCTTTAAGTAGTTGACCCAATTCACTGAGCTGTTCAACAGAACTGGCTAGTTATTTTTTTATTTAGACTTTTCTACAAAATGAAATTATAATATATTTACTATACTATTATTATTATCATTATTCTTAATTTATACTTGTGTGGTTTTTTCACTATAGGCTGAGAATGTGGATGAATCGGCCCATAGAGGATGGTCTAGAAATACATAGGTTTATTCATTTTGTTTTCATGCATGATAGCATCTATTCTGAGATCAGGTCACTAGACCTAGAATAAAGCACCCACGTGATTGGTGGGATTCATCCTCATACATTTGGTGACACATCACCATGTTTGTCAAAGAAACATGCAAATGTTGATCTTATTGAATACAAAATTCAGAACACAATGGGGGAGGCAAATGGAGAGAAAGACAAGGGTTTGTGAAATGCCATGTTTGCCTTCTTAGGAGCTTGAATTTGACTCGGAAAGTGATGAGAAACCACTGCAAATGGGAGACATACCATCAGATTTTATTTTAGAAACACCATTGTGATAGTTGTATAAAAGCAGAGGAAGGGACAGCCATAAACAGAATCATCTCCTTTCTCTAAATTCAGTTTTACAGTTTCCTGCCTTGAATTGTTGTCTTTTGTGTTGCTGTTATTAAACATTGCTCAACATTTTATAGAAAGGCAATGCCTTTCTATGAAAGGATTTTCTATATCTGTCTTTCTGGAATGTTGTTGACTATTGAAAATAATTGGTGGAACACAGTACTTGTTGACGTTTCTTTGAAAAACATTTTACTAACCTGTTGGGTGATTTGTCCATTGTAAACATTAACACTGAATATAATTTAACTGTGGCTGGTGCATGTGCTTCTCAAGCTATTAAAAAAAATTCCTCGCTAAGATGTTGCTGTAAAAATCAGACTGATAAAGAGAAAGATTAAAGTCTTGGAATCATCAGTATGAAGTCATATTCTAGATTCTATGGCAGGACTGCACAGAATATAGAACCTCTTTTTGATGTTTCATGGCCCTTTCCCATGTTGAGGTGGCAGGGGAAAGAAGGGAATTCAGGACATTCTTGTGGATGTTTTCATGAGGGTTTTGTTTAGCACTGGAGTGCACATCCTTCACCCTACTCCCTATAAGCTACTCTATCAACTTCATGGCAGTTTGATGACATTTCTTATTAAGAAATATTCCTTATTGCCTGCTGGTTTCCTTCTGTCACCAGCCCACAAAGTCATTTTCCCCATTTATGTAGTTGTAGATATATGCCATAAACATTGTAAAAATGTCACCAATCCACAGGAAAGACATTTCCCCCAACTTCTGTGCTTTTAAACTTTCAAGGGCTGAGCAAAAATGCCACCTGCACAACACCAACTAAAGGCAACAAGTGATATATGTAAATTCTGTGGTATTTGAAAAATTGGAAATCTAGCGGAAGCCACAAATCAGCTATGACCAGGGTGCCGAATGGACAGTCAGTGGTGATCTCTGAATCTGTTCAAAGGAATTAGAAAAAAAGAAAGAAAACTTAAACAAATACAATTTTAAAATATTCTATCCATTTCACAGACTTATTTTGTCATCCTTGTTTTAACAGATAAAGACACGCTATGTCACATCAAGGAGATCTTTACACATCCGCGCTTGGAACTAAATCCTGAATTTAATCCAAAGATCAAAGACTATTACTCGGAAGTTCCATTTGATGTGGTAACAGTGACAATCGGGGCAGAGACATCCAAGTGTCAATGCAAGGTGCACCTGTATGAGCGGGCAGGGCCGAGGTATGGGGGTGCTCTCTGGGCTGAGTTGAGACAGCTCCCTGGGAAGCAGACGTTCGATGCAGCCTTTAAAAGTGGTTCAGGAAAGTGTCGCCATTAATAACTGGGAGGGATTTCCAGGGTGTGAAATCTTTCCCCTTTTCAGGCATTATGTGCTCATAAAGAACACAGCAGTGCTACTCACCTATTAATAATCTTTGTAAATAATATTGGTGACAATGTTTTAACAAGGAAGAATCTTGTTATAGGAAATAAATGAGGAATCATAAGGAAAATTCTATTTATTGTCTTGAGGCTTTCCGGTTGTTGGAGAGAATCCTACTGAACAGTATCTTTTACCCTAAGCCAACTCTTCAAGTATTTAGATAACTGGGGTTCATTGCTTAAATATGTTAGTGACACTTTGTGGACACAGTACCCACTAACTTGCCTGGTCTCCCAGGGATATTTTTTCTATCTGTGCTTTTGAAAGTCACCAACTCTTTTGTCTACAATTTTGAACAGAAAATAGACACTTATTACATGCTGTGTAGCAAGGAAAATACTCATAGTTCCATGCTGTAGGGAAAGAAAAGCTCTTAGTATTCCTGGTAGTCAAGAGAGTCTAATAGAATGAACAGAGGGCCAGGCATGGTGGTGCATGCCTATAATCCCAGAGACTTCAAGAGGCTAAGGTGGGAGGCTGGGGCTATGGCTCAGCGGTTGAGCGCTTGCCTCGCATACGTGAGGCACTGTGTTCGATCCTCAACACCACATAAAATAAATAAAGATATTGTGTTCATCTACAACTAAACAAAATATTAAAAAAAAAAAAAAAGAGGCTAAGGTGGGAGGATTGCCAGTTCAAAGGCAGCCTCGGCAATTCAGTGAGACCCTCAGCAACTTAGCAAGACCCTGTCTCAAAATAAAAAATAAAAAGGACTGGGAATGTGGCTCAGTGGTTAAGCCTCTCTGGTACCAAAAAATGGAAAGAAAGAAAGTAAAAAAGAAAAGAGAGTTCCAGTCACACCTACCATCTGGGGCGCATCCCCAGCTCTATCATATAATTTTGGGCAATTTGCTTACCAGTTGTATGTAATGGTCTCTATATTCTAAATAGGGACTATCATAGTTTCTATATACAGTAACTGTGAGTACTAAGTGACATAATGTATGACCATGACAGGTGGTTAATAGCATCAGTTTTCTTTCCTTTAGTTAATGCAAGGCATGACTTGCTCTGCAAGGTGACCCTTGGAACAGTAGAATAGTATAAAACAAATTTTATTTTATTTTTTCACATTTGAGGTTTCTTAGGAGATTATACAGGACTTGCTGAGTTTTAATGCCAATAGTAGGCATCTAATAAATATTGATGTCTGAATCAGTTTGGTTTGAATAAATGTTCCCCATTCATATCTATTCTCTCTCCCTCTCCCTTTATCTGCAGCTTTGCCAACTACCCTCTGGGCTTAGGAATGAACAAAATCTCCATGCTTGTGGTGGATGAGTCTCCAGCAGAGGGTGAAACTCTGGTCATATACAAACTCACCATCTATAGAGAAGACCGTCCAAGCCTGCCCTTCTTTGAGGACTTCACAGCATGTGGTTTTGTGCAAGTATGTGAGTTTTAAATTTGTGCAGGAGTTGAACTGGGAATGATTTTTTTTTAACCCAGGTGAAAAATGCCAAATGAAAATTATTACAAGATATCATATACTCTTAAATCTAAACTGCGGTCTTTGTAAAAGAGTACAAGTCCCAGGCAGGTAGCTAAGACACCTCATTATGAGTGGTTTTCTTTTTGGTGTGGTGACTATTCCTTGCCCTCATTGTCCTCAGTGGGTTTATTGTGGTTTCTGTTTTTTAAAAATGGTCTGAATACGAACACTTAGCTGTGAAATTGGTTTCATGTTTCCTCATTAAATAGTACTGTTTTTCTTGGATTTGTCCCTGGATCTACTTTTGAAATTTTAAACTAGATTCAATGGAATTTATTTTAAAAGAATGGGAGGAAAACTTATGGAACATTTTTTTTATGGACAGGATACTGAATAAATGAAATTAAATTTTATTGGGATATATATATCACATATCTTAATAATTTCTCAAGGTTGGAGTTTCTCCTTTGAGCCACGTAAACCATTACGTAGCCTTGTTAGTTGTGAAAGAAGACGTTTCTCTGTTTGGTGGCTTTGTTTTTTACTTTTGCCCTTTATTTTTGAACAATTTCTACCATCATATATATGTCTTCTCCACAGACGATTCTAGAGAAGTAGTACTCTCATCATGTATCTACAAATCTACTCAGAAAGCATAACTGCAAATACTCTTGTATTGTCAAAAGGACATATGTGCCACTGGGCAATTTTACATACAGAGGATTAGTTAAAGAGAAATAGGTCCAACTAGGCCTCAGCAGCTGATACAGATGCCATGTTCATTTGCATTTTTGTTTAATGGTTAGACACAATTATCATGCTCCTGATTCATCAGCATCATCTCAACTATTCTCCAAAGCTAAACAGTGTCTTAGGAGGGAACCTATCCCTGAGACTTTTATTTTTCAAGGCAACAAATAGCTTTAATTAGTGAATTGTCACTACATTGAAGGGAATTTCACATTGATCTAGAGAATGGTCTGAAGCAAGACAAAATCTTATTTTCAAAGCTATGAATAGGTGTACCTGAGGAAAAAAAAGAGAGAGAAGAGTTATGGTCCCATGGTCAAACAGATTCATGTAGTAATGGACTAAACAAAGTTCATTATTTTCTTTGACTGTAGAACTTTTCTTTGACTGTAGACTGTTACTGTGCTAATTTAAGGAGTGGTCCTTCAAAAGGAGAATATGTATGAACTTCATTTCCACATTGATTTGATGTCACTTTAATAGGATAGATACCAATGCTTTTTTTCTGGAGGAAATACTGGGTTAAAATTTGGAGAAAAGAAATCAAAATATGTTGCCCCTAGTTTTCCACTTTCCATTCTGCTTTATTTATTTATTTTTTAAATCTAACTCTTTTCTGAATTGGAAACAAAAGTAATACAGCCATACCAAAAATGCTAAAAAATTAACAAACACCTAGGGAAAGGTGTATTTTGTGTATGCATATGTTTGTATGTACATAATTTCATTTCCATACAAAATACTCTTCCCTTTTTTGGTAGAGCAGTTTTTCATTTGTACACTATTGATGAGACTTAAGTTATATGGTGACTTTGGAAAAATTTGGTTATATCTACTAGAGCTAACCCTATACATCTCTTATAGGGTTATAGCATTTATAGGATAATCTAGCTCTCTACCCAAGATATATGAAGTTGCATGGCCAATCAAAAGATATATGCCGGGTTGTATAGCTCAGTGGTAGGGCACTTGCCTAGCATGCATAAGGCACTGGGTTCAATCCTCAGCACCACATGTAAATAATACATGAATAAAATAAAGATCCATCAACAACTAAAAAATTATTTAAAAAAAGATATATGCCCCAAAATCATCATATCAGTTTTATTCGTGACAGCTAAAAGCTAGAAACAATTCAAAAGAAAGGAGATAAATATGTACAACATTATTGGTATAATTAAAAATAAATGAATTACTGATACATGAATCATGGAAGGATTTTCAAAATCTTATGTTGATGAAAAGAAGCCAGCTATAAGAGGACATACTGTATTTCAGTTATAGGAAGCTTAAGAATAGTAAAAAACTAACCTATAATGATGGAAATCAGAATAGTGGCTATCTAGAAGATATGGGTAACTCTCAGCTTTAGGAAACTTTTTGGGTAAATGTCTGACATCTTGATTTGTATGGTGGTGATTTATATAACCAGGTGATTTATTTATATATATATATATATATATATATATATACAGGTGATATATACACATATATGTATATCATTATATATCATGTGTATATATATAAATTGTACACTTAATATTTGTTCATTTTACTGTATATAATTATGCAAAATATAAAATATATGCATTTATATTTAGATATATTTGCATATAAACTTTGCCTCAATAAAGTAAAAAAATACTAGTGGGAAATATGTATTTTTATCTTCCAAGGCATGATTCCTTTCTCAAATATTATATTGATCAGAAACAAGTTAATTACTATACAAATTACCTTGGAGAGTAGGTTATATTAGGAATTTGTTACTATAATATGGAGAAATATATTAGAAAATTCTTGTGGGATGAATCCTACAGATGATCATAAAAAATTATTTCAGCCATTTATTAGAATTCTTTCCATAAGGTCTTAATTTAAAGTTTATGTGTGGTCCTATAATAAGTACTATATTTCATAACAGGCAAAAGTGTCTAATAAGCACATATAGTTTAGCCTTTCTTTTAGACACTGTCCAATAAGTGAGCAGAAAAATGAGATAGGAATAATGTAGATTTCTTTAGACACTTATCTAGGCACAATTGGCCTCATGAATTGGGAGATAATCAATAGCAGAAGTAAAATTTTGTCACCATAGGCTCTGGTTAACCTTCTAATCTGGAGAACTTCTCCTTATTTATTTCATGCTTAATTCCATTAGTCTTTAGGTTCCACTGCAAGCTGATAGCATAACAAAGATTCCAATACAAAGAAATAAAATTTCTACACTCCTATCAATTCTTAGATATTTACAAATTAATAGTTAAACAGATATATATCATGAGACTTAAAAACTTTTGGTTTTTCAAATCTTTTTCTTTTCTGTCAACAACTATAGCGCCCTCACTGTATTCTTAAAGCTGAAGTCCAGAGTTGAGTATTGCAAATTAAATTATAGGCCATTCTATTTGAATCCCCTAAACCTATACATGCAAACTTAAAAGGAGATAAATTCAACTTTAATCATATTTTATTTATTGAGGAAGGAGAAAATTATAATTTCTCCTTACATTTAAAATTAGATTTTGGTCTAATGACTCCATTATTCAAATTTAAATAAACATTATCTTAGTTCATTTGTGCTGCTATAACCAAGTCTCTGAGATTGGGTTATGTATAAAGAACATAAATTTTTTTAAACATAAATTTATGAGGCTGGGAAATCTGAAGGTATTTGGTCCTTGCCAAACGAAGGCATTTGGTGTCTGGCAAAGGCCTTCTTGATATGTCATTACATGGTGGGAGGGCCACAAAGGGCAAAAATAAAATGTGCCATGTTCCTACATGGGGAAAGAGACAAAAAACAGAAAATGGACCTAAGCTAACTCCCTCTAGCCCTCTGCCATTGAGCAGTAGGCCCTCATGACTTAATCATGCCTGCAAAGAACACACTTCTCAATACTACTACAATGAGGATTAAGTTTCAACACATGAATTTTGGGGGACATTCAGACCATAGCAAGCACAAAAAGTAAACCATCTTCAAATAACCAAAAGAGGAGAATTCAACTTACGATTAATGGAACCTCCTAATTTCTCCTCCCTCTATTCTCTTACCTTTTTGGCTTTCACTATTTACTTCATCATTTCACCAAAAGATGAACAGAGTAAAAAAACATAAAGCATACTATTCAACTAAAAAAAGAATTACTATGACATTTCAGTGAATAATAAAATAATTTAAGTAATTTATGGGGCATTTTTGTATCATTTATATTTTCAAATCATTTATATTGATAAGTACCTACTTAACCATATGAACTATTTGAATTTATTTAATGACTATATTCCAATTGTTATTATGCCAATTGTTAATTGTATATGGTAGCCTCAGAAGCAACTCTTAGTGTTGTTATTATGGGTAAGGGAAAAAAAGCTAATTTATATGACTGATATAAATAACTAGAATGGGATCAAGATATCTCAACCTCAGCACTATTGACATTTTGGATCTGGATAATTCTTTGTTTGGGGAAGCTATCCTGCACATTTAAGATATTTAACAGCATCCTAACAGCATCTCTATTCACTAGATTCTAGTAGCACAATTTTTACCCAAATTGTGACATGCTTCCAGATACTGCCAATGTTCCCTGAGAGGTAAGGCCAATCCCAAATGAGAACCACTGACTTAGACCAGTAAGAGATGCTGCTTTCATATTCTCTTATGCATTTACTAGAAGTGGGAATAATTTAAAGCAATCCTTTAATGTTGTATTTTAGAGAACTATTCTTATTTTTTCATCCTTTTGTTTTTAATCATTTCTAGTTGGTGGTATTTTCAGATAGCTGTTTATTCTATTCACTAATCTGCCATCTTTTCTGTCTAGCTCAATTATTATAATCACAAATATGCATTCAATTATAGAAAACATGTTCTTAATAAAATATAAAAATATCATATTACACACCTAGACTGTTATTTCATTTTGATTTATGCATAAATAGTATAATGTTTTGCTGTTAGGAAGAAAGATTTATAAAGTAATAAATAAACTGTTATTGTAGCTGGAAAAGCATCATGTTTAGGAATTAGTAAAAATATTTATGTTCTAAGGAAATTAAAATACATATAGAAAAATATTACTTTTAATACTCCTTTCAAATCAAAAACATTTAACATGAATAACAATATAACATCTACATAAGTTGACTTGTACACATGATCTATGGTCTCATATACATTTTGCCCCCAAAGTCTTGTGCCAGAATAGAGCTATAAATAAAATCTACAGAAAAGTCATATAGCAGAAGCCTAGAAGACTATGCTTCATGGATATTTTGCTAGAACCAGTTTTCATCTTAGAAAGAATTATAGTTCACAAAGGGAAAATATTAAAAGAAGAGAAAACTAGTATTTTTTTAAAAAGTTTTGTCCAACATTTAGCCAGACATTTAAAGCTGATGTTTCAATGCTTTATTTTTTAAAAAGCTGTTTAGATGCTATTATTAAATGAAGTGTGGATGACTCCAATTTGTATTAGAAACACTTTATAATTTTTTCATTTAATTTTTGTACCATTCCAACACCACAGAGGGCTATTATAAAATAGCTCCAAGTGATAGTTACCTATTACCTTAGAAAATATTCATGATAAATGAACAGAAAGAAGAACATTTATTGATAATTATTTAATAAAAGCCTAGTAGT
The DNA here is from genome assembly GCA_004024805.1 of Geosciurus inauris. Taxonomy (NCBI): domain Eukaryota; kingdom Metazoa; phylum Chordata; class Mammalia; order Rodentia; family Sciuridae; genus Geosciurus; species Geosciurus inauris. The sequence continues at coordinate 9,322 of PVHX01002089.1, forward strand.
TTCCAAAGTTGCACTAGCCATTACATATTCATTTTAGTAGTTTTTAGTTACCTGACCTATTTCAATTTACCAGAGGAGTGTGATTTAATTTTTCACCAATAGAATCTGTGCTATGGTGAAATGCTGTCAACCAGTAACAGATTATTAAGTAGCTGTGCTGCACTTTGTTCTTTGAAACATACTGTGAGCCTTAAGAGCAGATAAGACCAAGAGCAGCAGCAGAGGCAGTAGTAATGAAGCACTTGTAGAACTTCTGTTACGTGCCAGGTTAGTGTAAGCACTTTACCTTCTTGTCTTATCCAATATTCATTATTACAACCTGGAACATAGGTGATTTTTTTAATCTCCTTGCCTTTTTTTTTTTTAAATGTGAAGAAACTAAGGTTTTAGAAAGGTTAGAAACTGTGTCCCAATTTTCTTTGTGACGTTTAATTAGTGGCAAAAGTGGGATTTGAGCACAGATGCTCCCAACTTACATGGGGTTGCATCCTGTTAAGCCTTCTTATGTGGAAAATATCCCATCAAAAATTCATTTAATACAACCAATCTACTAAACATCTTAGATTAGTCTCTCCTATTTAAACATACTCAGAAATTCTTACATTTTCATGAACCCCTAAAAGTATTGTATGCCATAGACTCTGTGCCTACTGTGCCTAGTGGGGCAGCAGGTGTACTCTTTTACTTCATTCCGAAGGCTCTACAGAGGTAATGTGTATTTTATTATCGATGCCCCAGGCTGTATGTATGTATATATGTCTGTCTGTATGTATGTATTTATTTTGGTACCAAAGATTGAACCCAGGGGTTTTTAACTGCTTAGCCACATCCCCAGGCCTTTTTATTTTTTTATTTTAAGTCAGGGTCTTGCTAAATTGCTTAGGGCCTCGCTAAGTGGCTGAGGCTGGCTTTGAACTTGCAATCCTCCTGCCTCAGCCTCTTGAGCCACTGGGACTACAGGCATGTATGCATTCTTTCAAGTTTTACTAAATGCCCTTGACTAAACACTTAGCCTCTGCAGTTATTGCAGGTTCTGCCTTCATGGACTGAGTGATTCCTGACCAGCTTTCTTCAAAAGACCACATAGCACCAAGTGTAGTGAGATGTTATTCCATGAGCAGTATGCACACAAGGAGTTCTAAATCTATAGGCCTTCCCAGTGGCCAGGAAGCATTTACATACATTCAAGGTAGGGGAATCTTTGGCACTCTGTTTTCTTAAAAAGCAAGCAAAGATGGGAAGGGTATGTTCTTGAATTCATGATCTACTTCAGTGTTTATATAAGTGACCTTTCTGTGTTGTTGAAAGAGTAACGTTAGCTGGGTGCGGTGGCGCACGCCTGTAATCCCAGCACTTAAGGAGGCTGAGACAGGAGAATCACGAGTTCAAAGCCAGCCTCAGCAATGGCGAGGCGCTAAGCAACTCAGTGAGACCCTGTCTCTACATAAAATACAAAATAGGGCTGGAGATGTGGCTCAGTGGTCGAGTGCCCCTGAGTTCAATCTCCAGTACCAAAAAAAAAAGGAGTGATGTTAAACACTCACCTCATGAGTTAATGTAACTTAATGTCAGATAAATTACTATTTAAATAAAAACATTTGCTCAGCACACATGTTCTACGCATTTCTCCAACTCACCTCAGCTTCCTTCACTAGAAGAGGCAGACTTTTACTGCCATTGATGCAACAGAGCCAACACAAAGTGGAAAGATTCCTAGCTTCTGACAGCATCTAGAGTAAGTTTCTCACTGTAAACTTTTGCTGTATTCACTCATTTTTACTTAAAATCTTTGCTTTGGCCTTCTAAAACTTAGTCTTCTGATTTCTGAACTGGACAGAAAGTGGAAAGAAACCCATTAGAGTTTCTTTTTGGTTTTTATTTGTTTGTTTTTGTATTCTGTCAAAGCAGCTGAATTTCAAATGTGACATTTGAAACTTTGAAGGACACTGTGGCTCTAAGAGTAGACAAGGGGATTCTTTGATTGCTTCAAGTCCTAACAACTCCACTTTTTAAATGGGTTTTAACTCCTTCAAAGGGCCCCTAGCTCTTTTATCTCTCATTCTCCACATTCTTTTTCATTTCTAAAGTCGAGATGGACTTGAGCAAAGGTACACACCAGAAGAATGAGTTTGGTGAGATGTTAGGTGCTGGGTTACACATTTTTATGTCCTCTTCTTACAGCCAAACCAACTCCAGAACCAGATTTATTTTTCAAAAGACATCTTAAACAACAAAGTTAGGCTCTCTGTAGGACAAATGTCATTTTTTGCATAAATATACATGATGATATTGCAATTTATTGAACACTTACTTTGTTCCATGGAATGTACTAAGCATTTACATAAATTGTTTCTTTCATAGTTTTAATAAAAAAAGACATTAGTGTCTATATCAAATATGACATTTTGGAATTATTTTGGTCTCTCAATGCTCTCTATCAGCAGTTGTATTTCTTAGAGCAAAATGCCACCAAATCTAGTATTTGCCTTAGAAATCAATAAGTATCAAGAGCTACCCAATCATTTCTTTCCCCTCATAGCTCACCAAGTTGGTTATGAGATGTAGGTAATGGTGCTCCTGAATACACAGGGAAAGTTCATAACTTGTTATTGGGACTATTTATATTGTCATTACTCAAAGTTATCAGTGTTCTTTCTTTCAGCAGACTATAACAAATTGCTTTGTGTTCAAAGAAAGCTTGGCCTAGTGTTTCCATTAGGTAATGCTGAGAGATGCATTTGACTGTGACATTTCCTTCCATCAGCATGTGTTGTTGGGACAAGAACAGGGACTGGAGATTCCTCACAGATGGCTTCAGCCATCACAGGACTACAAGCTGGCTCGACCTGTTCTCTGAAGACAAGAGGGGCACTTTACTGCCTTACATACTTAACTTCTTTTGAAAATCCTGCTAATTTGTCTTTCTTTTTCCCCCTTTGGTTTTTCCTCCTCTAAGCAGGACAGAGTTTAAAACTCTTATCTCTTCAGAGTAGAGCAGGCTGTCTCCCCTGTGGCCCTCACACTTGCCAGGCATCATTCTCTAACAGTGTGGTGCAGAAGCACTGAATTGTCTGCACCCTCTCCATGCTTGAGGAGAGTCTTCTAGTTAATGATTTAGTAAAGAAATGTGGCATGTAGGATTCTTGATCTGAAGTGGTATTTTAAAACTAAATTCCTGATGAAGTTAAGAGACTTCAAAGGCATAAAGGTGTAAAAAGTAAAACAATCTTTCTCAAGTACTGGATCAAAATATTATTTTTGCTTTCTGAATTTGAGTCACAGCTCACAAGTCCTTTGTTGGAAACCTTGGGCAAGCTTCTATATAGGGGACAGGAATAGGACTGACCCTAGCGAGGAATTTACAGGAAAAATTGAGTTAATATTGTGAAGATCTGGGAACACTGCCTGGAATGGAAAGAGCTCATAAATTTAAATATATATTGTAAGAAAGAGAGATAAATAAAATATATATTCAGATTGATACAAAGATAAAGTTTAGAACATAGATCTTTTTTCCTCCTACCAAAGTCTAGCAAACTGTATTGGAGATTTTCAGCTTGTTTATATTAAAATTTACAATTAATTAGATGTAAAAATATGAAGGGCTTTGTAAAATAAGCTATCTGTGCTAAATTACACAATAAATTTTGAAGTGAATGTGATAAAAAAACCCCTCAGAACTGAGTATAAGTTCAAGTTTTGCCTTGAATGCGTGTTTGAACCTTGACATTTGCATGGTTAATTTTATATGTCATCTTATTAGAAATCTCAGCTGAGAGACTAAGAATTTGAAACTTAATCAGCAAAAAGAACAAAAGAATTTCTTTGCTAAAACCATAGTACCTGGTAGACTCCATTATGGGTGAGGAGGTCAATGTTCTCTGTGCCATCTATATAAAGAAATAACAAAGGGTAAAGGTATTACTTGTGTTTTGTCAGGCACAAGGAATAATCTTAATGTAATTTGTATTTATTTTATGTAAAATCTCTAAAAACATACTATTATTTTAAAGGTTGTCATTTCAAAAGTCCATAAACTTATTCATACTTAATAATAAGCTCAGTGAGGAAATAAGTCTCATTCCATATATTCACATCATAATCTCAACCAAAACTGTTCAACTCTTCCTTATTTTTTCAAAATCAGAATTTGTTCCAAATGATTTTCAGTTATTTCCAAAATGCTAATGTATCTTCACAGATTAGAGATTTGTCCCCTTACAGAACATTTACAATGCATAGTTTTTACTTAGGATTTATTATATGCCAGGTTCTATTCTAATTGCTTTGTATTTATTAAGTTAATTAATACTTAAATACAGCATGAAATCATTTAAGAATTCTCATTTCACAGATGGAGAAATAGAGGCACAGGAAACTTGCCAAGAGTCACATAGCTTATAGCCAGAAGAGCCCATTTTGAACCCAGGTAGTCTGCCTTCAGAACTCTGCTATGTAGAAGTTATTCTCTTGGCTACTACATAACATTCAAAAATAAAATTGCTAGAATAAATAAATTTTTGCAAAGGGCTTTGGCTCAAAGAATTAATTTGAAGGTTACTGTTTGAAATGTGTTGATTATTTTTCTATAGAAAAAGTTTTACATATGAGGTTAACATATAATAATATTAAATAGTGGGAGGATTATGAGAAAAGGGCAAGCGTGCCAGAGATCCCTGCAGCGCTAATGCATGGAGGATGAGTGTGGCCAAGACTGTTAATGGGAAGATGGGAGTAGAGGAGGGAATCCAGTAGTGGGCATGTCTCTCTTAGCTAGGACTGACCAATAGCTCTGTGGCCAGCAGTACTGTCATAAGCTGTTTGAATCTATGATCCAATGTCACACTAAACTTTTGAGTTAGGGGAATCATTGATGTATAACACCTCATTCTCCATATAAGTAAATCTGAATGACTTGCCCAAATCCATTCATAACAATTTGCCAGGTTCATTGCTGGTCAGTGGCAGAGTAAGATGAGAACCCATGGGCCAAGCATTGAGCCTCCTGGCAGTTTGTAGTCAAACTTCTTAGAAGGGCAATTGAATTCAGATATAGATGTTTTCCGAGTTTTCTGAGCCCTCATTATATCCTTAAGAAAGTCACAAATGTAGAAACATTAATTGTAAATTTATAAAATGAGGATGGATTGCAAATTTGCTGACTACTCCTCTTGATTAAAGAATTCTTCTATAGAATATGTACCTGGGTACTCTGTGCACTTATTTGTTAATTCTTAGTGGCATTTTGTTGATATCACACAATATATAAAAAAAACCTTTTTTTGATGAAAGGAATTCTGTATATTTGCAGGCAATGATAAATCATTACTTAAAACTCTTCGTTGAGTGATGTCTCCAATGACAAGACCTACTTTGGTAATCTGCAGATCTTTAGTAGCTGATCAACAAATAAGAGGCAAATTATTAGGTCATAACATCAACACATAAGACTTAATCATTGCATCAAGTCCTGGTGCTGTTTATGGACTTGAATTTTTGTTAAGAACTAAATAATATATTTCTCTATGTCAATATTGGAACTGTATGAAAAAAATATTTCTCTATGTCAATACTGGAACTGTATGAAAAACTAATGATTCATGTAAAGTCCCCAAAATAGCCTGCACTGCCTGGGACTCTGGTATCCTCCTTCTAGTTCTAAGTCCATCTGTGATCACAGTAACCCCTTGTTCTGGCAGGCTGCCCTCCTGCCAACTGGCCACATGCTGCCAGTGGACAACCACTCACCCCTTTCATAGCTAGAGCACAAATATTAGATGAATTTCCTTTGAACTTTGCTTCCTCTTGGCTCTTAGCATAGTCTAGCTGCTTAGAAGAAACAGGTTCTGGGAGCCACAGAATCCCTTATTAATCATCTTTTTTTTTGAGAAGCAACTATGACCAGAACTTTTACATTTCTCCAAAGTATTGGAGAATACTATATCATGATTAGAAAGGATGTCCTATTTCCTAAAGACTTAATTAGAAGCCATCACTGCAGTATATGAAATATTAACTATCTAGTCTCTAAATAGGGTGTTCTCTATGTAACAACAATAATATTAAATTACAGTCATTTTTTATGCTGTGTTTCTTCCACGAACCTATTTCTTTAGACACTTTCATGTATAACTGGCTAGACATCAGTCAATCTATACTTAAATAACTCAATTTAATAAAATGATATGTATTCCATGTTAGGAGGAAGCATTCCAGAATGTTCTATTCTTTTTAACACCATTATCCAGTTAGAAGATTTTTAACCACAATGATAATAATTTCCAGCTGTCCCAAATCCTAAAAGTAAAGTGCCAACGCCCCCCCCTAAATATATTTTGTTACTGAAACATGTGTAAACAATTATGAATATCTAAACCATACTGGTATTGGTTTTCAAACTCTCTCCAAAACTGTAGGGAAAAAAATGTCTCTAATGAGTATGTTGATAAATACATCCAACTTCAAAAGTCGCTTTTGCAGACCAACAGAATAAAGATTTCACTTTTTTATTGAGCACAATAAAAAATGTTATAAATTTTAAATTTCACATTCAAAAAGAGAGAAAAATTCATATTATTTACCTTCTGATTTGAAAAACTCATTTTCCAAAATTGTTCTGGAGATTTGCAAATGGAGAGTTATTGGTCAATTTTCAGTGAGATGTTGATTTGTAAAAGATCAAGTGATGTCTCCAAGGATAAGACCTACTTTTTCAGGGTCTCTAACTTGATCAAAATTTTTGTTTAGTTCAGATTTTTTTTTGACTTTTTAAAAAAATAGAAAAGAAGTACATAGATTCTTTATACCAAGAAAAAATATGAGATAACATATATCATAAATCCTAAAATGCTTTGTTTAAAGGTATTTTTTTAAATGAACTTACCTCTTGCTTTTACAAAAAGCTTTCACAACTTCATCCAAGTTCTATTTTTAAACATCATGGATTCTACTCCCCATTAGCTTAATGTTCAAGATGGTGAAATAATTATGAGCATCTTTGTTCTAACACTAACACTAGGATTAGCCAATACTGTTCCTGTAGTTTACTCTCTGGGCTTCTGTTACCTCTGTTTCCATCTCTTTCTTTCACTCAGGTGCACACGTGCGCACGCACCCACACCCACATTTCCCCAGGCTGAAACCTAGGTCTTTGACCACTGTTATTTAGGACAATCATGAAAGGTTCTTGATGAATATTTTAAAATTAAATAATACTATCCAGAGCAAAAACAAAATTAAATACATGTCCTATTTTTAAAGTTATTATTTTCTAAGTCGGTTGTATGAATAAGACATCCTTTCAAAAATTGTTAAATTGCACGTTTACTATTATAGTGAAATAGAGTTGGTTTCATTCTAGGCCTTGAAGTTGACCAAATAACGTGAAGTTTCCAAATTCTCCACATGTCAATAGAAAAAGTCCTCCTTCTGAACCTCAGACTTTCACATACTCAGCAGCCAGAAAGCTACAAAGAGAGGAGCTGGGGCTATAGCTCAGTGGTAGAGCGCTTGCCTAGCATGTGTGAGGCACTGGGTTCGATCTTCAGCACCACATATAAATAATAAATGAACAAAATAAAGATTTATCAACAACTAAAAAAATATTTTTTAAAAAAAGAGATAAGAGGGGTGACCTTTGGAAAATACTGCTCATGAAGAGAAGCTATCATCTCTTCTTCACTTCCCCGGGGCAAGAAAGAGTGAGTCTCTATTTCTCCTTTCTGAGGTAAACACCTGTGAAGTTTGGAGATGATTTCAAGAGGGAGAGAAAGTTGCTTGTTTATCTGGTTGAATGCCTGCCTAATTCTAGGGCTTGTGGATTGGGCTTCAACTACCAGTGAGGGAGAAAGAGCTTGCTGAGACATTGCTGTTCATGGGACTCACCAGGCTAAGGAGCAAGGATCAGCCCTGAGTTATAGCACCTGGAGGAATATCTGCTCCAGGCCTCAGAGCCCAGAGGGGAAGCTGTAGAAGGCAGAAGAACCTGGATTCTGCATTCAGAATTATCAGGGATCCAAGCACCTGAAGGTCTAAGTCAGGATCCGCTGGAGAAGTAAGCCAAAACTCAGTGCTCCGGGAAACTGCCTTATCATCAGGGTTTATTTAGGTCACTCCCATCCACACCAAGCATAAGCTATGAGCTCCACCAACAGTGTTGACCCTCCAAAATGAGATTTCTCTTCCCTTCTTCTTCCTCCTGCCCCAAGTCAAGAAAAATAAGTCCAGGAAAGATAGGAAGGGACAGATTCTATTCACTACTTCAAAGCTTAAAATAGCATCCAATTACTGGTTCACAATTTTGGTTACTCAAAAATCTAGGGACAGGGTGACAGAGTTCACTGCTCAGAGCTCAAAAACTGAAGTCACAATGCTGGCCAGGCTGAGTTCTTGCCTGGAGTCGCTGAGGAAGAATCCACTCCCAAATTTGTTCAGGTTGTTGCTGAACTGTCTCTTCCAGCTGTGGGACTGAGTCCCTTGTTCCTTGTTAGCTGTCAGCCAAGGTTGTCCTCAGCTTCCTTAGGCTGCCTGGATTCTTTGCCACATGGTCCTTGCATCTGCTAAGCTGGTGGTGGAGACTCACACACCTTGAATTTCTCTCAGGATTAGTCTCTCTCTGACTTCCCCATCTCTGACTTCTGGACTCAGATTTAAGATCCCCAGTTAAAGGCCAAGAAATGTGGGATCTTCACTACACCTGCCAAATTCCTGCACAGCACCACCTTCATTTCTGTGTGTTTGAATAACTGGAGGAAGCCGTATATATATCAGAGGCCAAGAATTACAAAAGCTCTCTTAGAATTAAACCTCTTTACCCACCATAAGCTATAGGAGCAACAACTCTCATCTATCCTGGGGAGTGCTTTGGCTCCAACATGAGATTAAGGTTTAAGTGAAAATGGGCATGTTTTAATAACTGGCAATGATTAACACATAACCATATAAGAATCCAATATCATTAAGGGAGTTAGGCCCATCAAGAAAGGAGTAAGGTTGGTCAATGGAGAACCACAGTAACAATTATTGGAAAAAAATAGTTATATCTTATTTATTTATCTTACAAGTTAAACCTCCTTAATCAAAACTAGTATACATGATTGGAATAACCTCACACAGTAGAATTCTATCATAATAAACACCTATATACACATACTGTTATTGTTGCATCTTGTCACTTTAATATACATAGTATCCACATGTGGTGGGTAAAAGCCATAGAAAACAAGGGACAGACCTGGGATTTAATCCAGGTCTGTATGGTTATAAATCTCATGATATCGATTTCTATAAAATTAACTGCTCTGAAGCTACTGTGGATTTTGTACAGATGAAAAAAGAAAAAAAAAGTTTATCAAAGTTATGGATATTTTCATTACCAAATCACGTTCTGCCCCCAATAAATTCTCATAGCCTGATGTACAGAGGATGATTAATCTTCCAAATATGTGTTGGTACCTTTTCCAAGATAAGCAGTTCTTTTTACAAAGACGTGTAATAGACGTTACTAACCATAGAGTGTTAGAAACACCAGTTCTTTCAGAGGTGGGTGGTAAAAATGACAGAATTAGGCAAGGTGTGCGGCAATAGGGAGTGGTAAAGACAGTGGCAAATTGGCAGGCACGTGCCTTCTTCGAAACAAAAACAACTACTCTGTCAAGATGACTCTTGCCATTTTCAAATATTGGTTCAGAATTGTTAAAGCTCCTGATTCATCAAAAGAAGCCCAAATTTTGGATTTTAATGAAAGTTCTCCCAAAGATTTCATATTGGCAACTGATTTTTAAAGGAACATTCTGCAAGGCAAAGAAATAAAATTCTTTAATAAGATTCAACTCAAAGGCCATTAGTTTTTGTCTTCAGATATTAACCAACTTATTCTTATTAGTAATGATAAATATGATCTGTGTGTGTGTGTGTGTGTGTGTGTGTGTGTGTGTATAAGCATGAGAGATGAGGAAAAAGGATGTAATGGTTAGAACAACTTACATTGCTAATGTTTAAAAACTCCAATGTGAATTGGCTTTTGAAACACAAAGGATCTACTAACTGATATGACTAAAAATGCTCAGAGACATTTCTAGCTCAAGGCTGTTTGCATCAGTGCTTAAATGACATCACCTGCTCCTTCTCCAGCTCATGGCTGTATATTCTAGTTGTTACTTTTTTCTCAGACTTCAGGTGGGAGCCGTTAGTCAGATGTGGGTCCTCTCACACATCTGTACATGGCTGTGGCCACACTGAACTTCGTAACTTCATATCGCATTCCTAGAAGCTTTTGCAAAATTTTCACAAAACTTACCTTTAATTGAATTTTGTGTCCAACTATCAACTGTTTTTTAATGTAAGCCAATGAGATCCTAAAACTAGTAAGAAGTCAGTCTCCCAACAAAGCCTGTAGCTGGGTATGGAAAAGAATAAATTTCCAAAAACAAACAAACAGAAAAGGTGATGGGAAACAATGACAGATTCCATATTGGATTTATCTTTTCCAGTCTTAGAACTTGAAGTCTAAAAATGGTTAATGAAATACTTTCCTCCAGTTTCAGCTCTGCTCATGTATTTTATGTATTGCTCCAATTATACATAAATCACTTTTACTTAGATAACCCAACTTCGATTCCACTCAATCTCTCTCTTCTGTCAGACATTATTTGAGCCCCACTTCCCACAACCTTCCGTTACATCTACTTTATTACTAAAAATTCTTGGGTGCAGGAAATAGAAACTAATTTTGGCTAACTCAAGCAGAAAAGGAAGCTATTCAAAACAAGGCCTGAGAATTGGGATATTGAAGGAAGGCTAAAGAACCTGGAAATAGGTAGGAATCAAGGGAAACAGAAGAGGCCACCGTGTCACCACATCACACCAGGGGAACTGTCAGGCCTGGATGCCACCCTGATGACTGCTGATACTGGGCAGGCTCCCTTTGCCAGATCCTGTGGGCTCAGCCTCTGCTGCTGAACATCAGGGCTGTCTCAGTCAGCTTTTTTGCTGCTGTGACTGAAAGACCTAAACAGAACAATTTTAGAGGAGGAAGTTTATTTGGGGGCTCCCAGTTTCAGGGGTCTTAGTCTATAGATAGTTGGCTCCATTACTCAAAGCTTCAGGTGAGGCAGAACAACATAGCAGAAAAGTGTGGCAGAGGGAAGCAGCTCACACCCCACCCACCTTCAGTTACCACTCAGTTAATCCCATCAGGGGATTCATTCATTGATTGGGTTAAGGCTCTCATAACCCAATCATTTCTCCTTTAAACCTTCCTGCATTGTCTCACACATGAGCTTCTGGGGGACACCACACATCCAAACCATAGAAAGGGCCATGAATGAGTTCAAATCAGTCCATTACTTCTGTCTTCTGGTCCAAATTCAAACTGTTTTGATGGGACATCCAGTTGGCCATGTGTAGGTCACATGTCCTTGTCCTACTTACCAAACAGAGCGAGTAGGAGCACTTGGCTTTTGTGTAGAGAAATCCCCCCAAATAAGGGATTGAATAGTGGATAGCAAAAATTGACAAATGCCCCTAGTCCTAGTGTTTCATTAAGCCTTACAACAAGAAGACAGCTGCCCCTTCCAAAGAAAGAATAAAATAGATTTTCCTCCAGAGGCAGCAAGATTTTCTTTCAGGTATTTAAAACACAGATTAGTTGAGTGCGTGGTGGCAATATTAAAGAAAAAACTCAAGCATCACAGGATTGTGTGGACCAAATGGCTTTTTTAAGTCTCACTTGTCTAAACAAGTGCATTTCCCAGATGCCACAGGGCCTGCCCACTGCTGACTTCTTGGCCCACTTTAAAGGGACTGTGTCCTATGGTAGATTTGAAGAACATATCCATTATTTGCCACTAGATTCCTCTCTAATATAGTTCTGGAGTTCTCTTCTTAAGTTCCTCCTGGGCCTTAGTTTCCTTAGGTGCTTCTGACTGTGGGCGTTGGGGGTGTTAGTGAATACCTTCCCTTAAAGGCTCAGGGCTGCTCTGACCAAGGCAGCCCTCCCTGTATTTGACTCTCTTCACTCCTCTTTCCTTTCCTGTCACTGCTTTCTTTATGCAAGTGATTCTCAACCTTGAACAGGCACTGAAATCTCCTGGAGTCTAGGGAGTCTCCAGGTAATGCCAATGCTAATGCCTCTGGTCCAGGACCTGCACTTTGAGAACCATTTGTTTTTACTATCCCTGAGCTTATGCCTTTTCTTTTTCATATGATAAGCTCCTATTTTTAGGATTATGTGGCTCAGGAGCATTTTCTTTTCAATGCAGTTCTTCCTCATTCCATCAACTTGAATGACAGGAAAGGCTATTTGTTTACCTCATAGAAAATCCCTTCTTTGTATATGAAAAGACTAGTTTCTCTTTGGTAATGTCACCAAGAAGATATTCTCCCCACCCCAGGGAACAAAATAAACATCTTTTATCCCATTTGGATTTGAAGTGTCCCTGGAAGGCCCATGTGTTGAAGGAAGGCTTAGTTCCCACCTTGGCACTACTGGGAGGTAGTGGGACCTTTAAGGGGTGTGGCCTGGTGGGAGTTTTTAGGTCATTGGGGATGTGCCCTTGAAGGAGATTGTGGGAAGTGGTCTCTTCCTTTTCCTGTTTCACTCCTGGCCATGTGGTGGGCCATTCTGTACCAGCATATACTTGAGCCATGATGTCTTGGCACAGGCCCAAAGTAACAGGGCCAATAGACCATAGACTCCAAAACTGTGACCAGGATAAAACTTCCCTCTTTATAAGTTGATTATATTAGGTATTTGTTACTGAAATGAAATATGACCAGCACTTTCAGTTGTGCTTTCCATAACTGACTTCCAACTCTATATTGACCACTCTCATATTCTTTATAGAACAAATGTTTCTATTCATTTTCTCAACATTGTCTTATTTTTCCTACAAGTGATTCTGAACAACAAAGGTATTTTTCCAAGTTTTTACTTGAGTTTTCTAAAGTGGTCAGAGGTATTAATGATTGCTTATATATGACCCAACAAATTATTTCAATGATTATTTTGATAACATAAATTACTTTCTAAAGCGGTCAAAAGTATTAATGATTGCTTATATAACAACCCAACAAATTGTTTCAATGATTATTCTGATAACATAAATTACTTTGTTTCTTGCTTTATTTTCCTTTGCCAAGAATACTTTCAATTTATGAGAATGTAAAGGACCAAAAACAAAAAGGAAAAGTTCAACAAATATCAAGTAAAATCCCTACCAAACAAAGTAGTTTATATAGGACATAAATTTCATTTAAGAATTCAAAAGTGTGTTTTTTCATGGGTTTTTTTAGTATTATAGTTTATATCTGTTTTTGTAAAAGTAACTTCTAAAAGTTATTTCTAAAAACAAAAAGCAGAAGTACTTTTCTGTCAAATTTAAAATTAAAAACTCCCAAATTGACGGTATTGAAAATAAAAATTATTTTCATTAATGGACCAGCTTCATGTTTAAGAACATGATTTTGCATGAGTATCTTTGAATAATATCTACCTCATTCATCCTAGTATTTAATCATGAAAGAGCGATAATATGTTTAGTATTCATTTGACCAAAGCATATGTCATTAAAAAGTTATTTTCTTAGAATTAATGCCCCCCACACTGCAGTCTCCTTGTTTGTCTTTCTCTCTCCAGTCCTCAAAGAACTCACTACAGAGTTCCTAAGACATCCAGTCCTACTTCAGTCCTCTGGATGATTAGCCACTACTAAGCCTGATGTTCCTAAATCACTTTTTTCCTTTCTTTTTTTTTTCTTTTTGGTGTGTACCTGGGGGGAGGTAAAATTTTTGTAATTCAGAAAATGTCTTAAAATATTCTAAATTTATAATGCATAAAGACCCAGCATGCTTTTGATTCTGGCTTTTATTTAAATCATTTCCATTCCAATTATTTGTTAGAGTTCTAGTCCCTTCAGCATCAAAACAAAATATGATTTCATAAGTCTGCAGCTTTTATAAACTTCATGCTATTGAGAGCCATCCAAGGCTTTAGAAACATTATATGTGGCTATTTTAACAAATCAACCTCCTCCTTATTGAATCAGTTCAGTATGTCTGATTCTGTTCACTTTAGAATGCTAATCCGAGTAAACAGTTTACCTACAAACTCTGCCATTAAGGCCTCTTTGAGCAAATAACTTAAAGAAAAAAAGCCACTAGTGCATTTCACCACAAGACCACATTTTACAAAATGTGATTCAATTATGTCAATGGATTGGGTGTGGCATCAAAAGACCTGGATTTGTGCACTGGCTTTATCACTCAATATCTCAGTGACACTGATTATGCCATTTATCAGAAAATTTCTATGGTAGTTAAAATAAAGACAGTACTTTCCCCAGCCTATTTCACTGGGTTGTTGTGAAGAATAAAATGATAATAGGTAGAAAAGCCTTTTTTATAAGTTATGAAGTGTTATACGAATAAGAAATATTGAACCATATGCATTTACATGAGATATATTAATTAATCTTGACTGATTCCAGTTCATTCTTTTTGGAGTTTCATTTAACATATATTCTAACATCTCACTGTATCAGGTTAAAGGCTGCTATTTTCTTTGATAATAAACTGAAATATGTAACCAAATTGTATGAGTCTGGATTGTAAAAACAACTCATGATGATATTCCCTCTGCCAGTTCTCAAAGGATGTTTATCTTTGAGTTTTAAGAGGTAAAGTTATTTTGGTTCCTTTTATCTTTAGAGTAAGCCCATGTTTCTTATTCCTTTCAAAGCAAAGAATCATTGAGCAATAAAAAATAAACAATAGGCGATGGCATTTTCCTAGATGCTACAAGAAATCAATGTAGGAGAAAGTTCTTTAATGTAAAAATTCCTAAGTGTTAACAGATCGTGAAAATGAGCAACAACTGTTGTGCTGAGGATCATGATCTACAAGTAGAGGGCAGATAATTCCCCAGAGATGAAAAGAGTGCGTCGGGTGTTTGAGCTGTGGCCACATTTGACTTTCATGTCCTTTCGGGACCCGACACACTTTGTGGGAGAAGAAAGTTAATGCAGCTGCCTTTGCTAATCACTCAATATGACCCAGCCCTCAGGGAGCAAGGCAAAGGCAGCTATGCCTTTGCTGAGACCCACCAGCCTTGCTGATTAACAGCGAATGCTGGTAAAGTTACTCTCTCAGTCTGTCTACCCCATCAGGCCTAAAAATGTAATTTAGATGATTATCTCTGTGCGCATTAAACCTCGTGACCTATTGCAGTCTGTTTGAAGTCGGCCTGCTTACACTTTTTAATAGGAAAGAAAGAAGAATTAACTCAGAGGTCATGAAATCAGAGTGTAGCCAAGATGATGGCAAAAGAGCCTAGGAAACCTTCCTGAGCCCTCCAGAAAGGAGGAAGAACCCGGAGAATGAGGAGTTGTCAAAGGAATTCATTTTTCAATAGAAAAATAAAGGAGTTCTTTGGAATGTGACCAAGATTGAACCTCTCACCCTCCACTTTCAGAATGCTGTATTTAATTCATAAGCATCTTCTAACAAGGTGGGAGTCAAGTGCAAGATCATAAAGTTATTGAAAGGGATCACAGATAAAGAAAGTTTGCTGGAGAAAGGTAAGAAAAGTAACAGAGACATCTCCTGCATCCTAAGAGATAAAGAAGATTCCTTAACATATTTTGGAATCTGGGACAAAAAGTTAAACTATTTGATGTGGATTGTAAGGTATAAGAGAAGTTACTGGAACCCATTAGTTTTGGTTCACCTTTCACAGACTACTGCTTTTAAACTTGCAAGAGTTGAGCTCAGTTCCAGAGGTCCCCACTTGACTCAGCCTCTCTACAGAGACAGATTGCTTAGTTATTGGCACATATGCCAGATACTGTAATACCAGGGCCATTTCTTACTGCTCAGAGTTTTAATATGTTGAGGAAGTTGCTCAGATAAAAATTGCTTATCCACTGACCTCTTTACCTACTTGATGATTTACTTTTTAAAATGATCTTTTTAATTTTACATTACTTAAGAAGTTGGTGAGAAGGTCTTAATATTTCAAAATTTTTCTTCTTCATTCAAAAGATCAAAACTCAAAATTCTCTTAAATTTTATCACATAAACTAGTGACTAAGCCTTAAAGTTCATCACTCTTGGATCCTGGTCTCTGACTGATTATTTGACACAACATAAACATCCAATAAATAGTTGTTGAATGAATAAATGAATGACCTCATCTATCTATGGTTAATGTGTCCAGACAGGAAGAGTGTGGCAGCCAAAATAATTTTTTTCACTGTGTCAGGATAGTCATCCTGACATGTGATTTCTTCCAGGCATTGGTAAACTAATTTTGAATTAATATCTAAGGTATATTCAACTTTTTTACATTAAAGGAATTGTGTTTAGAAATATTTCCCCCACTATGAACAGCTCCACTAAAGTAAATGATTCTATCAAAGTCTGAGGAAACCACTTTCTTCTTTGACCCTTTCTGTACCTTTTACACTAACCACATCTTAACAACACTCTTAACAACACTCAGATGTTTATATTCATATCTCTTCCCCATAATTCTGCTTTGTCTTGATATCGCTGTCACCTCATAAAAAATAGTGAAAGGGAGTAGCCATCGGATGTTAACTGATTGAGTATCAGAGTGGTGAAGAATAAATCCACTAAAGAAATTGTGGTATATCTACACAATGGAATATTACTTAGCCTTGAAGAAGAATGAAATTATGATATTTGCCGGTAAATGGATGGAACTGAGGAATATTATGCTAAGTGAAATAAGCCCATCCTAAAGACCAAAAGGCCAAATGTTTTCTCTGATATGTGGATGCTAATTCACAATGGCGGGGTGGACAGAGGTAATTTGGACTTGACAGAGGGGAGTAAATGAAGGGGTGAGGGCATGAGGGTAGAAATGATAGCAGAATGAACAGAACATTATTACCCTATGTGCATATATGATTACATGACCTGTGTAACTCTACATCATGTACAATCAAATGAATGAGAAGTTATACCTCTTTTATGTATGCAGTGTCAAAATGCATTCTATTGTCACGTATAACTAATATGTACATAAATATATAAATATACATATATAAATATACATATTTTTATATAAATATATATAAATCCTCAAATATATTTATATATCTGTGTACAAACATATATATATATAAATCCACAAATATATATATATGTATATATAAGTCCACCCAAGAAATCTGTATAATTTTCAGAGTGACTAACTGGATCTCTCTTCAGATGCTTTATACTCACTCAGTGGCATAACACTCATCATCAGAAATATCCATATTCTGACATTTCTCTGTTGCTTTAAGCAAGTGACTGTACCTTTCTTTCCCCTGGGTTCACCATTTATATGAAGTAGCTGACTTTTACTGGCCCTTTTCATTCTAGGCCTCATTCTATTTGATAAAAGGGTCTTTAGTGTTTCTCTGTATAAGTATAGGGTATTTTGATTCTTAATGAATTTACATGCTTATTAGATCAATGAATATAATCAGATAGGGTTCATAGTAATATATATGAAATACTTAACACAGGGCCTGACGAATAATAAGCACTTGATAGAAGTTAACACATTGCAGCTGTTGTCATGATTACAATGTGCCAGATACAGGGCTGATTAACAGACATGAGCTTTCTCACAGAGAAAGGAACACAGAGTGGAACACAAACTCTAGTGGAAAAACCAGATGTTCATCAGATCATACTGCTAATAAATTATCACCATCATAAATACTAAGATGGATAAATACATTAACAAGAAATGAGTTTACATCCTTCATTAAAATTCAAAAGATGAGATCATTATATCTCTAAGTCTCCTCCTAGTGACAACTAAGGGAGTTTTTTTGGTTTTTTTGTTTGTTTGTTTTTGGTACTAGAGATTGAACTCAGGGCACTCGACCTGAGCCACATCCCCAGCCCTATTTTGTGTTTTATGTAGAGACAGGGTATCACTGAGTTGCTTAGCACCTCGCCATTGCTGAGGCTGGCTTTGAACTTACGATTCTCCTATCTCAGCCTCCGTAAGTGCTGGGATTACAGGCTTGCGCCACTGTGCCCGACTAGAGGAGTTTTTTATCATCATTAAATGACTTGTAAAATGTTGATTAAATAAGCTCTAACTTATTCAGTCAGTGTTAACACTCCTCCATCGTTCAAATTTCCAAAAATAATATTCATACCAAACCGTTAAAATTACTCAAATGACTCTTTTCCTTCAATGCACCTTTACATTTTTCTAGCAGACTGAGTTTATTCTAACTGACAATAAAAATAATATTGAAGATTGTCAAATGAGAAATGTAATGTCTAACGCTAGAGAATCCATAAGCTTTGATTATGATCACTTACGTGCCCAATTAGCTAGAAAATTATTTCTGATTAAAATAGCTTTATCGTTACTGGCAACATACCATTTTTCAAATTCTCCTATTATTCATATGATTACAGACTTCATTAGAAGAAAATATTTAAACACACAGTGCTTTTATATCTGTATACTACCCTCAAAATCTCCTGAGGCTAACTTCCCACTAGTTTTCCTGCATCCTGGAAAGGTCATTCAATATTATGTGACTTATTGGTATTTTCTTAAGTCTCATTCAGTGCTGTAAAATGTTGCAAAAGTGTCTTAAAAACCCTTAATATCTCCTTTTCAAAATCTTTCCTAAAGTCCCATTAACACATCCTATATATTCCTACTATAATAAAGTGATGTTTCTCACTGTTTTTATAAAAAATCGATCAATGCCTAGGAATTGAAGTATTTCATCCAGCCATTCCTAAACTTTAACACATTAATCATCAGATCAAAGCATATTTAACTATTAAGTCAATTTCAGGTGGATGATAATGTATGTTCAATTATCATCATGATCTTGGAGTTTGGAGTTTGGAATCAAACTCTAAGTTCAACATCAGAAAGTCTTGGTTTGAGTTCCATCTCTTCTTAAAACATACTTATTTATATCCTGCTCTGAAAAGGCTTTGAGGTGGTCTGTAGTGAAATTTGTATAAAATAGAGTGGTGAAATAGAACTTGAGGGCAGGAAAGGTGAAACAGGTTGTCAAAGTCAAATGGTGGCAGCCACTGGCTTATAGCCTCATGCAGCCCAGGCCACGTGGTATGCTGAGCTTGACTAGATGTGTCCCAGAAATCAGTATCTTACAGACTGAATGCTTGGAGTTATATGTGTACACTATTTCAGATCATTGACGAGTCTTTATAAAACCAATGCTTAATTTACAAAGCTAAGCACATTGAAACCCAAGAATATTTTTTCCTGTATCTCACAGTTGCATTAATACCAGAATGAAAGATTTTCAATGTTTTTTCTGAGATTATTTTCTCCATTTCCATTTAGAGCTGTACTGAAGATTTTTTTCTTCTTTAATATACTTTAAAATCTCATAGGATGTTTAAAGATTACAGAAAACTGATTTCTTACAGAAAGGTATAGTAATATAAGTTAAATATTTTAATATTCTTCCAGATTTTGATTTATATACCTACTGGATAGATGATAGATCGATAAATAGCTTAGTCTAAACAGTTGCATATTTTTAGGACTTTAATATATCTCATGCTGATAAACCTATGAAAACTTAAACTAAATCAATATAATTGATTTCTTAGTTTAACGACAGATCCATCTGGCTCTGCAGGTCAGGTTGAGAATAATAATCTGGACTTAGTATTGAATTGAAGTAATTAATCTCTAGTGATTAATTGGTTCCATCTTTATGCAGAATGAATATGAATCTGAAGAATAGGTATCCATTGCCCTATAATTGTCCTGCTTCTTTGTGTGTGTGCACATCTTTCATTTCTAACTAGAAATTGACATCCTTAAAGGTAGAGATCATTTTTCTTGGGGAGCTGAACAAGATTTGACATTCTCCTTTATCATTCAATGACCTGCGGTTTTGCAGAGGTGCTTGTAGCTACTAACTTATGAAATGATAGTTTTACCTGCGCATTCTTACTGAGTCTCACAGTCCTTTGAGATAGACACCATTATTACTATTCCTATTTTATGGATAAAGAAACTAAGGCACAGAGAAATTAAGTATCTGTGTTAATTAGACTTGCGTAGCTATGACAAAATAGCTGAGATAAACAACTTAAAAAAAGAAGAGAGGTTTGTTTGGCTCACAGTTTCAGAGGTTGCAGTCTATGACCACTCGGCCCTATCACTGTGGGCCTGTGACAAAGCAGAATATCATGATAGGGAGGTGAAACAAAGCTGTCATGTAGTGAAACAAAGCTGCTCACCTCTTTGACTAGGAAGCAAAGAGAAAGAGAAGAAGGGCTGGGGGTCCCAGTATTCCCCTCAAGGACCAATGACCTTCTACTAGGCCTTACCTCCTAAAGGTTCCACCACCTCCCCACAGCACCACAGGCTGGCAACCAACCCTTTAACACATGAGCTTTTGGGGACATTTCAGATCCAAACTATAACAGCATCATATCACACAGACTGGGATTCAAATGCAAGCAGTTTGTTTCCAGAATCTTGCATCTCCACCTGTCTTCTATTCTTCCTTAGCTAGAAAGCATCAAGATTATGACTAAAGCCCGGCATGGTGGCACACGCCTATAATCCCAGCACTTTGGGAGGCTGAGACAGGAGAATCATGAGTTCAAAGCCAGCCTCAGCAGGACAAGGCGCTAAGCAACTCAGTGAGACCCTGTCTCTACATAAAACCCAAAATAGGGCTGATGTGGTTCAGTGGTCGAGTGCCCCTGAGTTCAGTCCTTGGTACCAAAAAAAAAAAAAAAAAAAAGATTATGACTGAAATCACCCTTTTGTTTCTTGGATTCCAATATGCATGTTTCAAGAAAGTTACAACATTGAAGACGAATTATCTTTAAAACAAAGTTCTGGCTTGTAAGTTAAAATGAACCTTGAATGAAGGACTACAATATTTTGAAAACAGCCAGCATGACATAGCTGTTTACCCAGCATAAGAAAGTGATAGAGGAAGGCCAGAACTGGCGCCAGAGTGAGCCGATGGGGACCAGAGGCTCAGAGTAGTTCTTGATAACAAATAGATTTGCTGGAGAAGGCAGCGAGTCAAAGGGACATGGTTCATCTTCCTCAGGAAAACGGTGACAGCAGGGGGTCCAGGAAGCAGCAAATTACTTGAGGTGAGTGGCTTCCTACACTGGACAGTGTGGAATGAGTGATACTTGGTGATTTAGTCGTATAAGCAGGTGTGAATTACTTAAGTAAAGAGTCAAATGCAGACCAGACCCTGGCCACAGGGACAGGGTTAGAGAAACAACTGGAGAAAAGCAGAAAAAGCACCCTGGAAACAACCTAAATGTCACAGTTAGCTATAAATGGTATTGTAATATTGCATGCAATATTGTAGAGAATATAATAACAAACAGAGCCTACTAACATTGAGTTATGGGGGAATATCTGTAAAAATATTGTGAGGTTCTGACAGTCGTAGGAACCATCACTAGCTTTTTATCATTCTTTTGTTGTCTTTGATTTTATTTTTATTTTTAAAGATGTTTTAGAGGGAACCAATAGCTTTTATAGTATCATACTTCGAATATTTTTTTAAAAATCACAATTTGGAATATTCTGTTTTAGTTTGATTTTACTCATTACCAAAAATATAGAAAGCAACTGGAGGGAGTTCAGAGAAAAGCAAGAAAAAACATTAAGAGAATGAAAGGACTGATTTATTAGGCATGATTAAAGAAACTAATTATGTCCAGAAGGAGAGGAGAGAAGCAAGACAACAGCTCATGGGTATCTGAAAGGCGCAAACTCTCCTGAGGGAGACAACTTTTTTTTATCTGTATAGCAGCAAGTACATCTTGTCAGACACATTTGCGTTTAGAAAGAAAATTGCTACTTTACGCATTTGTAGAGACGGTAGGAAGGGACACTTTAACATAACTTCTTGTGCAGTTTCTCAGCTGATAGTCTTCCATTTTGAAAAAGACCAAGGCAATCAGAAGTAAAATATAAGTTTTTTATATTATTTCTATCATAGAGATTTCTTCAGTCCTTGGAAAGGAGGGATCTGTGATAATCGTGACCAGAAGTACTCCAAAGAACAGAAGGATTTATAGCTTTAGGATAAATCTGTCATGTTTTAACTTATAGCTACTAAATTTTACTACCTAGGAAGGAAGCGTACTCTGGCAACAAGATGTTTGCTTAGAAGTAGCAGACAATGGCAGCAGCTTACGTTTTTTGTATTTTGCTTTGCTTGTTGCTTCTGCTCATTCCTTTTTATGAAAAATACCTCTGGGATTTTGGTGCAGTGGGCCTAAATTGTTTTCCCGCTATTTCTCCTTTAGTCAGATGGCTTCCTCGTGAGAGAGGTGCAGAGTCCTTCCTTGCCTCTGTCACTTACTAGCTTTTTAAAATGGGAAGAATAAAATCTTACCTCTTTCACTGCAAGGATGAAATGGTGTGTGTACACATGTGTGTTTGTGGTGTGTGCACGTGCGTGCACATGCACGCACACGTGATTGTTTGGCACATAGAAAGTACTTATTTGATATTAGTTTTCCTTGCCCAATTCCCCCTCAACTTGATCCATCCTTGCAATCTCAAATCAAACCAATTCTGTACAAGTTCCTGATGTTACCAAGTCTTCATCTTTTTCTAGAGAAATAGAAAATACTGATTTTATGGGGAAACTCACCATTGAAATCTTTTTAAAAAATATGTAAAACCTTACATAAGGCAAACAAAACACACATAGACCACATATTTACCTTAAGTGATTCCTTCCATAGAGTTTCAGAAAGGCTATGGTTAAGGTATATGGTAAACTCATGTTTTTACATGTATTTTTTTAAAGAACATGTAGAAAACAAAAACAAGTATTGAATGAAGTGAACCAAGTTTTAAAGCAAATAACAGCAACAGTGTGGTGCCTCTTCCTTCCAAAGCACTGTCAGCAGGAGGTGCTGCCTTGGCAGGTTAGCAATTGCCCTCACCGAAGAGGTAGGTTTGTTAATGGTCTTGGAGATCTGCTCCTCCAGTGGAGGGACAGTACGTTTAGCTCTGATTCTTTCCTCCTTTCTCCTGCCTTCCATGCAGGAAGCCTCTAGTGGGATCTCTGTGCTTATGCACCAGGGATAAGGATGTTACAGCATAAACACAAGAAAATAAAGTCCATTCAATAAGTTGTATTTTGCCCTGCAGGAAAGGTTGCTGGGAACCAGCCTCTTATAACCACCTTCAAGATATACGATTCTCTGAATTAGAGAACAGATGGGGAAATGCAGGTGGGGAGAAAGGGATCCAGATTCTGGTAAATGTCCTCAGAAGGGACCTTTAAATTTAGATCCTTTTGTCACCAGAACCAGCACAAAGACGTTGGGGACACAGCAGCAGAGAAGACTTCTCCTTCACTTCTCTGAATGTAGCCTTTGAGGAGGGGACACAGTGGCTGTTGAGGCAGCCACTGGTGAAAGCAGAAGTGATAGCAAGGACTGTCAGAAATAGCATCAGGGGAAATTCCATCAAATGTCCTGTGGCCCAATCACTGAATGCAAATACATCTAGAAGTTTCCTGTCTATGTACTTTCTGGAAGAATAGGCATTTAAGTAGATATTAAATTTCCTTTTAAAGAAAGAAGTTTATATTTTTACATACCAAATTTGTGGTCTACAGTTGTATACTTTTTATGCTAATATACATGTGGGATTTTTGTTGTAAAAAACATTAACTTGGTGCTGTGACATGAGAGCAGAGCCATGGGAGAACTGCTTGATCAGAAAGATCCCCTGCAAGAACATTTGAAGACAAGTCTTTAACATGAAAAAAAAATATTGTGCGCACAGATGGGCAGAGCTGTGGCAGACTTTTCAAACTGTGCTATAATGGCAATGGGCAGGAGCATAATGATGTAGATATGGAAATACAGAATGCAGGGAGGGAAGGAGCCAAAGCAAGAAAATGTGACGGAGGATTTGAGCTCAAGTGACAGGGCAAATCGTGGCCCCAATAGATACACAAGGAAAACTAGAAGAGCTGACTCTGTGCAGAAGATGAGGTCGTGCACCAGACCAGTTGGTCCTAAGGTACAGGTGGATCATGTAGCAGAGCAGACTGGCATTGGAGATGTGGGTGCCATTGGTATCAAAGGGATAACTGAGTCTGTAAAGTCAGATGAAACTCTCCAAAGAAAAGAGAGAACAAAAGAAGTCCAAGGAAAGAACTGAGGGAAAAATGTATATTTAGTGGGTAGGAGAAAGGAAGGAGAAGATGACGCATGCAACAGAGAAATAAGGTCAGAGGCATGGGAGGAGAACCAAGCTGTACCATGCCTAGGAAGCCAGCAGTGAAAGATGTATGGAAAAGATCAGTGGAGTCAGATGCTGCAGAAAAGTAGGGGGTGGGAGCGTAAGACCATGAGCTGACCTATTGGTCTAGTCAGTTAGGAGGTTGGAAACCTTCGGATGAACTGTTTGCCTGGAATGATTGGGGCGGAACCTAGGCTGCAAGGCTAAGAAAGGAGTGAGGAGGAGGAAATGATAGTTGTGTATATGTATATATATATATATATATGCCACTTCTTTGTAAGAAGTTTGTCAGTGAAGTAGAGAATGTTGGTTGAGGCAAGGTCAAGTGAAGTGTGTCAGAAAGCATCCAACTTAATGTAGACCTTTATGTTTTAATGTATGTGTGTAATAAATTTACAGGAAGGGGAGGATTCCCATGTGAAGATGAACTTCATACCCCAGATCTTTTTGAATTATTATCACAACAGTGTACCTTTTTCAAACAGCAGAAGACAGGTTTTTTTTTCCTTTATGTGTCCATGCTTTTAACTTTAAACATGTAAATCACTTTACTAATTTCATATCTTTATTTGATTTTCTGTTGTCTAAATGAATTAAAGCATGTTCAAATGCTTCAGATTTGGAATGAATAATAGCTCAAGAGTAATGACTTTCAACTCAATGTAGCAGTTTATAGTTAGCTTTTTGGTTCCTGCATGTTACAGGTTATTGTTTAGCCTGGTTTCCCACAGGAAAAGTGGCAGTGCATTTTAATTTGTATAATAAAAATCAAATAGATTGCATTAATTTGATAGTCTTCAGTAAACATTAAGTGTTTTAAATTATTTGCCATGGGCTAATACTTTTTGCAGGAAGAAAGAAGCTAACAGAGAGGAACCAGGTTCTGTGATACGTATACGTATAGGCATCCAAAATCCTCTCACATTCAGAGCACAGACCTGGTGGTCAGTGGTGTTTTCTGTCGTTGTGTGACTTTGTCAAGGTTCACAACACTTGCCTCTCTCCTCACCAAGTGAGATTTGTTGGATTTTCAGACTTTTAGGATAATATCATCCTTGGTCCCAATGATGTTTAGCCTTCTTCACGATACATTCCCAACAGCATGGCTTCCGTCACTCTCTGGCAAACTGCAGGGGACACGCATGATGATTCTGACTCATCCTGTTTTCATGTGAGTGGATTATCACACTGTTTTCAGTTGATGGCCTGATTTCTTTTTCTTTTCTTTCTTTCTTTTTTCTTTTTTCTTTTCTTTTCTTTCTTTCTTTCTTTTTTTTTTTTTTTTTTTTTTTTTTTTTTTTTTTTTTTTTTTTTTTTTTTTTTTTTTTTTTTTTTTTTTTTTTTGGTAAGCCAACATGTGAATGCTTTCTTTGGTTTCTAAAAACATATTTTTCTTAGAAAATAGCAACAATGAAATGGAAATAAACTTTTACTATGCCAGTAAATTTGATTTTCTTCCAGAATTCAGAGGCTCTTTACTTGTTTTGCCCATTATACATTGAAGCAAATAAGGCAATAATATCCTAAAAGAATTACTTTTTAAATTTTTATTCTGGGTATTGAATGCAGTGGCACATTACCACTACACTATGTCTCCAACCTTTTTTATTGTTATTTTTATATTTTGAGACAGGTTCTTGCTAAGTTGCTTAAGGTCTTGCTAAGCTGCTGAGGCTGACCTTCAACTTGCAACTTCCTGCTTCAGACTACCAAGTAGCTGGGATTACAGGCTTGCGACACTGCACCCAGTTTAAGATAATTATTTTTATACATCCTGGAATTCATGACAAAATCTAGAATTACTTGGGACAGTATCTGTACATTTCCATTCTCCACATGTTCCCCCCAGTGAACACACCTTGGTATACACCCGCTCCCTGTTTTCATCTATTATTAGGAGCCTGAGTTTTTCATTGCCCCATAGATATTTCTTTACTATATAATGTCATAGTGAAAAGACAAGATGAAAGAGTTAAATGTACACTTTATAAAGGTAGCAGGGTGTCATCTTTAGATGATCAACCTATGTAGCTTATATCAAGTGTGGGAAAGGTTTTGTTGTGAAGTCCATTTTGTGCATGGTAAATAAAGCACAGTGACTGAGTCACTTTCTGAAGATTACACACCTAGTGTGAGACAGGCTGGGATATTATTTTTAGACAACTGTGAATAAAGGAATATGAATGCACATTAACTGAGGAATATTTCAGAGAAAAAAAAAAAAGCTGGTATCTAGAAATTCACAAACCACATCTATTCCAAAATAAACATGGGAAACTATTTAAGGGGCCACTTAACGTCTGTGTCAACTGCGTCACAAATGCTTACTTCCCTCATAAAACTATTGTGTCCTAGACCTGTCTTGACATAAAAATTTTTCTGTTATTTTAAACAATAACAGAAAGTAAATATCACTATACAAGCTACAGTAAACTTAGAGCATGTCAGTCCATGCTAAACATTTAAATGAGAGCTCTTTTTAGTTTTAATGATGTTACACTTCCTGGAATAAAAATTCATATTAAATTAATTAAAATAACGGAAATTAGGTAGATGATGTTAAGATATTTTTTATTTCGTTAAAAACAGACCAGCTCTCATTAAAATGAAAGAAATCCAGTTAATAGAGACAATGACTGCTAAGAGTGGGAGTGAACTAACAAGCCAGGAATTTCCTCCCCTTGCTCCTTTCCTCTTCCTCCCTTGCCCCTTCCATCTTTCCTTTCTGCTCTCTCTTTCCTTTCCTGCTCTCTCCTTCTTTCATGATTTGTTCTGTGGTTACCAAGTGCCGTTGTGTTTCTAAGGCTGAGACTTGTGTTTCTACTGATGTTCAGTATAACTGCAAACAGCATGCCTTGGACAAGCAGCTCAGTGAGATCACAAGTTCTAGAGTCAGCAGCCAGCTCTGGGGTTAGTTCTAGTTCCCTCTTTACCGTTGGGATGACTTTGGGCAAGTTTTGCCTCCTCTCTGGAATGAGGAGACAAGTATCTACTTCATTAGACGATTGTGAGCCTTTATTAACTAGGATCACATATGTGGCTTAAGGGCCACTGTGCCTAGTACATAGAAGGTGTTAAAAACATGTTAGTTCCTTCTTTTTTCCTTTATCTTCTTTATACTAACATTATTTTTCCTTCAAAGAATTATTCCTATTTATTATCCTAAGGTCCAACTTTTCTTTTGTGAAAAAAAAAACACACAAAGAAAATCTTATTTGGTTTTTCTACAAAGTCTTACAAAAATGTCAGTATCTGCCAAGAAGTTATAATCATTAATAATCAGATAATCCACAGTGATTATGTGTCATAGAATGTACAAGCTTCTCCCAAATGTCAAGGGCTTAATTTCAACTGTTTGGGCTTCAAAATAATTTGGCTTATGCCAACTCACTAGGTTCTTGCCCTTGAGATTTATAATAGTTTTTACTTCCATTCTGCTTAGCAATTCATCTTTAATTTTTAATCTGTCAGCAAGAAATGAAGTGGTATATGGTAATGAAAAATTTTAAAAAGTAATATTTTCTTCAAAGTTTTAAAAACATTTGAAAACTAGAACTGATGATAGTAGCCAGTCAAGAAGTATTGTGGAATATTAACTCAGACATAGATTTGAGAACATAAAGGTCCTCAAAAATCTTCCCAAGGGAAGACAGGAGGGAAATAGGGACTCTTGGGAATTCCAGATATCCTTAGAGTACTCCAGAGAGCTAGGAGTCTTCTGGGATCTCCTCAGGGGCAGGAGCTTAGTCACAATCTTGCCTCACAAACCTCATGAGTAAAGTAACAAGTAGTGGATGTGTGAATAAATGGTGGCAGGAAATTGCTTAAGTAAGGTTTAAATGATGTAAAATATCTCAGGTATCAGTGGGGATTAGATGTGAATAGAACATAACTGGTTTGGTTTCCATGTATTTTAATTTTCAGGGCTTCAACTTTCCTTTCAACTTGATTTCTATATATTAAGAGTAAATCATTCTTTATAGAAATAGAAAAGGCAATCATGAAATTCATTTGGAAAAATAAGAGACCCAGAATAGCCAAAGTAATCCTTAGCAAGAAGAGTGAAGCAGGAGGGATCACAATACCAGACATTAAATTACATTACAAAGCTATAATAACAAAAACAGCATGATATTGGCACCAAAATAGACATGTAGATCAATAGGTACAGAATAGAAGACACAGAGACAAACCCACATAAATACAGTTATCTCATACTAGAAAAAGGCACCAAAAACATACACTGGAGAATATATAGCCTCTTCAACAAATGGTGTTGGGAAAACTGGAAATCCATACGCAGCAACATAAAACTAAACCCCTTTATCTCACCATGCACAAAACTCAATTTGAAGTGGTTCAAGGACCTAGGAATTAGACCAGAGACCCTGTGCCTAATTGAGGAGAAAGTGGGCCCAAATCTTCATAATGTTGGATTAGGCCCTGACTTCCTTAACAAGACTCCTAAAGCACAAGAAATAAAAGCAAGAATCAATAAATGGGATGAATTCAAACTAAAAAACTTCTTCTCAGCAAAAGAAACAATCAATGAGGTGAACAGAGAGCCTACATTCTGGGAAAAGATTTTTGCCACATGCACATCAGATAGAACACTGATCTCCAGGATATATAAAGAATTCAAAAACGTAATTAATAAATGGGCCAAGAAGCTGAACAGACACTTCTCAGAAGAAGATATATAATCAATCAACAAATATATGAAAAAATGTTCAACATCTCTAGCCATTAGAGAATGCAAATCAAAACTAAGATTTCATCTCACACCAGTCAGAATGGCAATTATCAAGAATACAAACAAGTGTTGATGAGGATGTGGAAGAAAAGGCACACTCATACATTGCTGGTGGGACTGCAAACTGGTGTAATCAATCTGGAAAGCAGTATGGAGATTCCTTAGAAAACTTGGAATAGAACTACCATTTGACCCAGCTATACCACTCCTTGGTCTATACGCAAAGGACTTAAAAACAGCATGCTACAGTGATGCAGCCACTTCAATGTTTATAGCAGTTCAATTCACAATAGCTAAACTGTGGAACCAATCTAGATGCCCTTCAATAGATGAATGGATAAAGAAACTGGTATATATACACAATGGAATATTACTCAGCATTGAAAGAGAATAAAATTATGGCATTTGCAGGTAAATGGATGGAGTTGGAAAACATCATGCTAAGTGAAGTAAGCCAATCCCAAAAAACCAAAGGCCTAATGTTCTTTCTGATCAGTGGATGCTGATTCATAATGGGGGTGGGGTCATGAAAAGAATGGAGAAACTTTGGTCAAAGGGGAGAGGAGGGAAGGGATGGGACATGGGGGCAGGAAAGATGGTGGAATGCGGTGGACAACAATGCCCTAGGTTCTTATATGACTGCACATATGGTGTAACTCTATATTGCGTACAACCAGAGTAATGAAAATGGTGCTCCATTTGTGTACAATGGATCAAAATGCATTCTGCTGTCATGTAAACCTAATTAGAATAAAAAATATATATTAAATAAAAAAGAGAAAAAGTTAAAAAAAAAGAGTAAAGCACAGGGAATGCTTATGTTATGGTAACTGAAGAAGAGACACACTGTTGATACAGTTCTCATGGTGAGGCGGGTAGCAATTGCCTCCCACACTTTGTGCAATTTACATACTTCTTTAAAAATTATTTCTTTTGTGACTCTATTTTCTCCCAAGAGAAAAGAAGCAGAACCACATCCGCATTCTTTATTGGATGGGGTAATTTTGATTCAAACATTTTTCCTATTATTCAGCAGATAGATTGATATGGTAAAGGGGTTAGGAGGTATCCTGAGCCTAGCTGAAAATAACAGGGCAAACCAGCAAATTTACCTGTTTTGTGAACAGGTAAAATGTAAATGCAGTTGAGATTCTGGTCCAGTTGTTGATATATGTGAAGTAAGTACTATTATTATTTTAATTTAATCCTAAAGCAGTTTTTCATTATTTCTGTTTTTTTCTATTGTCATCAAAAGTCATACAACACTTAACCTTTCTTGTTAAAGCTTTAAGGAGAATCATATTTCCTTTTAATAAGTTTTGTATTATCTTTCTTTCTTTTTTTTTTTTTTTTGTACTGAGGATTGAACTCAGGGGCACTCGACCACTGAGCCACATCCCCAGCCTTATTTTGTGTTTTATGTAGAGACAGGGTCTCACTGAGTTGCTTAGCGCCTCACCATTGCTGAGGCTGGCTTTGAATGCTATGTGATTCTCTAGTCTCAGCCTCCCAAAGTGCTGGGATTACAGGCGTGCACCACCACACCCAGCTTGTATTATATTTCATATAGAAAACCAGTGGGTGGGTTTTCATTTCTTCCAAGTTTAATAATATTAAAGATAATTATAACTGTTTTCTGAGTTATACTCTGAATACAATTAACAATTAACAGTTGTCTTCATCAACAATTAGGCAAAAGAATTGCAGTCAAAACTGAAGGTGGGTTAGCAGGAAATACTTTTCACTGGCAATAAATTAATGGGGGAACAGTAGAATTATATAAGTTAGTTTTGCTCTCTTAAACAGTTCAGTTTCTTTACCAAAGTGAGTCTTATTGGATCTATAAAAAGGAAGAGTATTTAATATTTAATTAAGTATACAGTTGAAAGCATAAACATCATTATTGCTATGCCTGGAACTACTTAACTCTTATGGTTAGTGAGGAGTGAAGGATACACAGGGATTCCTTTAAGTGGAGATTAACCTCATTCTGGTCTGTGGTTAAAGGCATATACCAGCCTGCAGCATTGCATCTTTGAGCAATGGATGCTGTAGGTCACAAATGATGGCACAATGTGACATAGGTATGGCTCAGTGCAACTCTGTTTCCACTCCTAAGACCCAAAGCATAATAAAAGTTCTCTAGGTCCATAGAATCAATTCTGTGTATAAAGAACAGTATATGGTCCTTGGAAATTGTTATGTGCATACACCAATCTAAATGTTTCCTTGATAGAAAATAAAACAAATGACATATCTCTATTTAGACATAGCATGAGATATAAGAAACATTCATACTCTTACTGTTCAGTAGATTCTCTTATACCTCTCATGAGTGACTGTGACAAATAGCATAGGAATACACTCATTGTAGGATTACTTCAAAGCATACATTTTTACCCCAAGTGAGTTTCCATTTCAATCCAGAAATCCCTCTTAAATCACAGGAGATAAATGCACAATATACACAGGTTGATACCTACGATGGAAAAAAAAAATTTTAAGTTTTTGATTTATTTTTATTTTTTTTGGTACTGGAGATTGAACTCAGGGGCACTCAACCACTAGGCCACATCCCCAGGCCTGTTTTGTATTTTATTTAGAGACAGGGTCTCACTGAGTTGCTTAGCGCCTCACCATTGCTGAGGCTGGCTTTGAACTCGGGATTCTCTTGTCTCAGCCTCCCAGAGTGCTGGGATTACAGGCTTGCGCCACCGAACCCGGCTAGTTTTTAATTTTATTACTACTGATAATTAAGAATATAGTTTTGTTTTTTGTTTTTGTTTTTGTTTTTTGGTGCCAGGGATTGAACTCAGGGGCACTCAACCACTGAGCCACATCCCCAGCCCTATTTTGTGTGTTATTTAGAAATAGAGTCTCACTGAGTTGCTTAGTGCCTTGCCATTGCAGAGGCTGGCTTTGAGCTTGCAGTTCTCCTGTCTTAGCTTCTCTAGTTCTGGGTTTACAGGCATGTGCCACTGTGCCTGGCTAAAGAATATAGTTTTAAGCTGTGGAATCAAGAGCCAAGTAACAGTAGAGGTTTTGGTTGTAATAGAATGGAGAAAGATAACATTCAATATGAGTGCCTCCTGTCTTTCATTCTTTATTTCTACAAAGCAGAATAATTTGAGAATTAGAAACTCAGCAAAGAATAGCAGTTGGTGAATGTAGGCAAACTGTGCATCTTCTGGGGGTCATTAGGAATGAATTGCCACTGCTGACACGTGTCAAATTATCAGTTTCCTAGTAAAGTTTTAGTTCCACAATGTGTGGCTGCTAACTCAGATTCTGTGCTTGAACAACCCAGAAGTCCAATTCCAGTGAGAAGAAAGGAGGGATATACTAGAAAAATTGCAGTGGGAAAGTTATAATGAGCCAAAGGGCATTTCAAATGCTTTGCAGGCATCTAATTAGTCATATATGATAATGTATTAAAGTGTTGAGAGATACACCCAAATAAAATGGATACAACTCTAATAATTATGGAATATTTTCTTCTTCTGGCCACCCTTCCACAGAGTCATTAAAAAAATAAATTGAGAAGAAAGGGCTTTACATTTGTATGCTTTAAGTTGCTGCTTTGCTCAAAACATTATTTTATATGCAAAACCTTGTTATTTACACAGATGAGGAAACACACTTGCAACTGTCATCACAGTGCTTTGTTCCTTCTCTGGGTTTGATACAGTATGCCTCAAATTTTTCTTCAATATTTGAAAATTATCTAAACATTGTAGACATGGGGATTCATGGTAAGCTTCATTTTCAACAAATTAAAAAGTTTGTAAAATAGTATTTAAATGTTGTGGGTGAAACACTAGCACTTACCTTCTGTATGGTGGTTATACAAGAAAGTCCTTAGAGCTCTATTTGAAATTATTGATACTTTATGCCTCCACCAAAATGCTGTCCTTGGACTGGTATGGGTTTTTGGTTTCTTGGTGTCTGGAAAACTGAATGCCAGCATAATACATAATTCTTAGAAGATTTACATTGCATAGGACATTATGTGTACATCTACTAAAGTTATTAAAATCAAATATCGAATGGTATAGATGACTACTACTTTATTGAAGAAGCAATGTCTCTTGCGAAATTCCAAGAAATGAATTATGCATCCTATAAAACTGTTGTAAATATTTTTATCCTACAATTATCTTAGGTCTGGGAATGTAGCTTAGTGGTAGAGTGCTTGCCTAGTGTGCTGAGGCCTTGGGTTTCATCCCAAGCACTGAAAAAAATTAACTTAAATTGTAATGGGCTACTGGCACTGGTTTAATCAAGCTAGTCAAAAAGCTGGATTTCTTACCCAGTGATTTAAATTGGTTAAATTTGTCTTGTATTTTCTATAGGAGAATAGAAATTCTTGACCCAGTTCCTCAAATACCCACAAAGACATCACAATCCAGAGCATTTGTTTAAACATCTATCCCAGTGTGCTGGGGTATTGTGCTAAAATCATTCGGATGTGAACATAGTAGACTACTTCAGTGCTTCCTGCTTCCCTGCAGCCTAGGCTGGAAACCGATCCAGCCTGGGCATGCTCCCAGCACCCCTGAGTAGCTTGGTAATACATTCATTCATTCATTCTTCTTTTAGGCACAGGAACAGTGGTCAACTAGACATGATTTCTCTCTCCTGCTTTTTTTTTTTTTGGTACTGGAGATTGAACTCAGGGGCACTCGACCACTGAGCCACATCCCCAGCCCTATTTCGTGTTTTATGTAGAGACAGGGTCTCACTGAGTTGCTTAGCACCTCACCGTTGCTGAGGCTGGCTTTGAACTCGCGATTCTCCTGTCTCAGCCTCCCAAAGTGCTGGTATTAAAGGCTTGTGCCACCGCGCCCGGCTCCTCTCCTGCTCTTGTGGCACTTTTAAAATACTTGACAAGTTGGATATTAAATAAATTTCTGAATAAGAAATATAATGAGTATAGATTATGCTAAATGCTATAAAGGAAAGGAACAAGGTGCTTTGATGGGAAATGACAAGGAACACTGTGGCAGGCAGGATTGTCAGAGAATGTCTTTACTGTGACGGCGTATTTCCAATAAAATGATACTGGTTTGGGAAAAGGCGGAAGTAAGAAAATTCCAGCCATAGAAACTACTTGTTCAGGAACAAGGTCAACTATGACAAAAAAAAAATCTTGGCATTTTTAAAGAAAATAACAAAGACCAGTATGGTAGGATGGTAAGAGTGGTTGAACAAGGGAGAAGGTGAAGCCTGAAAAGAACAGAGAGGTAGAGCAGGGCCAGAGTAGGCTGTGGAATGGGATGAGGATTTATGTTCACTACATGTAAAGGTACCTCTCTGCCTCATCAGGTCCAAAATTAAACTTGTGATATCATCTGTACCAATCGGGTCAGCCCAGAGCAAGAAACACTACAGTTCTTTCAAACAGAGTTACTTAACTAAGGGAATTGCTTATACAGGGAGCAGACCTGAGAAACAGAACAGAGAATAAGGGGGCAACCCTGAATTACAAAATGTGAAGGGATAAAGAGATGAGCTGGCCGTTCAGACTCTGATGTCCTCTAAGCCCATATTACAAGGTAACCACACAGTCTTCAAACATGGGTTTTTATTATTTCATCTTATTTTATTTTATTTGGCAGATGAACTTTATATACTTCTTGATATGGTGCATTGAAGAAGTGCACAATACCACTCAGTGCGATGCTCACATCTTGTTAGGCTCATGATTTAAACAAACTGAAGATTTACAAACATCCATAAATAACCGGAGTCACCTGGGAAACTCTTATTTTGATTTTTAAAGTTTTTCTTTTACATAAATTGTATTGATTGCCTTCTTTTCTACCTTAACTCTGTATTTATTTAGGAAATAAATATTCACTTCTCAGGTATAGATACTTGCAGGCAAGTCAACAAGTACTGAGTGCCTACTAAGCATCAGGTGCTAGAACAGACACCAGGCAGTAGCAATGAACAGAGACCAGGTGCCAAACGAAAGCAGTCAAAATCTTTGTTCTTTTGAAACTGACATTTGGATTGAAGGACACTTTAAAAATTTTTAATAGGTAAATACTATGTAGTAAATACTAATAAATACTATGTAGAAAAATCCAGCATGATGGAAGAACAGAGGAGAAAATGTGCTATTTTAAAAGCTGGTCAGAGGTCCCCTTGGATGAGGTGGCATCTATGCAAAGACCTATCCTTACAGGTATCCTTGCAGGTATCTGGGGCAGCAGCATCTCAGGGGGCAAGATGGCAAGAGTGAAAGTCCTGATGGGGGTACCTGCTGGGACTGAAGGAAGAGTGAGCCCAGGGACAGCAGCGTGGCTCCTGGAGGGGGAGGTAGAGAGAGAGGAAGAGAATGCAATGGGTGCAGAGAGCTAGAGGGGGATAGAGACAGATCACAAAGAACCTTGTAAACAACAGTAAAGACTAGAGTTTTTGGTGTGGGTGGGTATCAGGTGGTTTTTGAGAACACACATGGCAGCATTCGATTTAGTTTTTAAAAACATGAATCTAAGTATTTAAGTAGGATGAATGCCAAGATTTTCTCACTTCCACACCTTTAACTTCTAGACCCTAAACTGCCTTCAATCCCAAATATTGTTTTCAAGGACTAATTTCAACCTTAACTTTGGAAAAACTGGAGGGACAGCATTTTTCTAGACTCAGGAAAACTGGAAAATAAATCAATATCCAGATGATATTTTAAAAAATACCATTAATTTACCCTCTTTTATTTCCTGGTACTATATATATATATATATATATATATATATATATATATATATATGCACATATATATACTTATACATATGTAAATATATGTGTGTGTATATATATATAAACACTTTTCTGGCTATCAAAAACTTCTCTCTCAAACTGAAAAATGAAACCAGATCTGAATTGCTATACAACGTTTAGCATTTAGTGAACATCTAAAAGTCTGAAATCTGAATGTGATGACAGGATTTTATTAAATCTGGGTGAAGTCATGTGAGTTAAATTACAAATGCATTTACAAATGTCACACACATACAAATCAGATTTTCCCCATCCTCTAGTCACTGCTGAGTTTTAAAGCCTGTCTGGCCAGTCTCAACTATTAGACTATTATAATATTGTTCCTTCAGCCCGTGAATGTCAAGGTCAGTTGGAGGTGAGGGTTACATGGTTATAGAGAGAAAATAAAAGGAATGAGGAAAATACTCCTGAATCTCAGAGGGTAGGTACTTGGAGAAAAAGTTAAAAAAAAAAAAAATTTGATTCATGCTTTTTGCCATCCTTTAATATAACAAAAATTCAAAGTTCTCTAAAAACAATGAGCATGGGAAAAACATAGTTTACAGAGATTAACAAATAGTTTACAGATTTATAGGTCAATTCATGCCCTGGTGAGCGAAGGACACTGAAAATGTGCACCCTGCAGTCTACGGTGTAAAGCATAGACTTAAGGGGACTAGAAAAGACTTCTTGAGGGACAGGGCATTTGGGACGGTTTTGAAGGCCTGGTAGAGGGTGACAGGGGGAGAGTTTCAGGCCTGGGGAACATGGGAAGGAAAGATGAAAAGCACCACAAAGTACCTGGCAAACTAACTAGCACAAGGATACTTGTGCACAAAACCCATCAAAAACTACCTGGATACTTCTATCTGGTGCAATATATGCATTGACACTCATTTATTGTGTTAACAGAAAAGTATTATTAATTATTACCAAATGAAGCTCTTGTTAGTTTCCCAAACCCAAACAACATAGAAAAATAAGTGGCTAGAAGGAAGTCAGACAGGCTGGGCAAACTTTCACTTTCATCTACCTTCAATATTACTGTGAGTTTCATTAAGATCAAGATGTAAAGTCATGTAGCACATATTTTTGCAGTTCGCAACAGAAAATGAGAAATGTATTCAAATGTATACTTAGACAAATGTAAGATTTTCAGTGGTGTTCTTTCTTTGTGATGCATTCCCTCTACACCTAAGTGTTCAACAAGTCCTAGCTTTTAGACAGCTTTAATATCTTTTGCATTTTTTCCTTCACTTTCTCACCTGAACTTCTGACAAACTCTTCCTTTTACTTCTAGCCTCTTGCCATTATAGACTGAGGAGCAATCTTTCTAAGGTGCAAATATGATTTTATCCTGCCCATAAAACTCTTGCTCCCTGTGGGTTTGGGGATAAAAGCTAATCTTGGAATGTGCCCTGTAGTTCAGTTCCCATCTATGCCTCATCTTCTGGACTCCTCATTTTCCTATAATTTCTCTTAATTTGCTGTAACTTTACAAATGCTGCCCCTTTGCTTGAAAATCTTTCTCTTTTTCCTGGAAGATTCATTCAGTTCAAATTCATGTACCTTAGAAATTCTTCTTTAGATATTAAAAATTTTAGGCTTCCTCAAGTCACCTTTTCTTACCTGTCTCAGTCTGTTTCTGCTGCTATAACAAAAAAACATAGAGTGGGTAGTTTATAAACAGTGGATATTTCGTTCTCACAGTTCTGAAAAGTCCAAAATCAGCATATTTGGTGTCCAAAGAGGATCTGTTTCATACATGTTGTTTTCCTACAGCATCCTCACATGGTAGAAAAATCAGAAAGGGTGCACACTGTGTCCTCATATGGCAGAAGAGATGTAAGGGCCAGGCAATTTCTGAAGCTTATTTAATAAAAAGACATAATCCCATTCACGAGGATGGAGCCCTAGTGATTTAATCACTTCCCCAAAAGTTCTACCTCTTAATAACAGCACAGTAAGGATTAAGTTTCAACATGAATTTGGAAGGAACACAAACTTTAATAAAACTCCAGCACTGTCGCAGAGCATACTCATACTGCATTACAAGGGTTTTCCTCACCAGCTAAGAACTTTTTGATGGCTAGGACCCTTTCTTTTATTAATATATCATTAGTACCCAATGAATTGTCTTGATATAGATGAATTTCTCAGTAAATATTCATGAATGTCTCAGTAAAATGGATAAATGTGTTGTATCCCTAAAAGTCATGTATGTATCTCTATTTTTTAGGTATAAAACATGTAAAGGGAAGAATTAAGGCACATTTGGATAAATCTGTCTACTTTTACATAAAAAATGGGAGTTGCGTTTTTTGAATGAACTTTAAAAGTACCTTAAGTAGCATTTGTTGGGTGAAAAACTTGATCAAATTTTTACTTAAACGGCTATTAGTTTTGCAAGGGAGGCCTTTCAATTCAAATTTGGGATTCTTTCTATGCTTGTTAAGTAGGAATAAAACAGCACAACTATGTACAATTTATGTTCATTTTTTATACTTTCCACCAATTCTCCAGACCCTTTTGGGGTGGTGGAATGCCTGTGGCTTTCTGACTAGTGTGGCAAAACAGAATAGTCTTAATTTACTCAAATTTGGGTGGTTATTGGTTACATGCCTCTGTGGTTCTTTTTCATTGAGTTTTGGGTCCAAAACTCTGGGAGGTATATCAGTTTCAGACCTCAATAAAAATGTATTTTTAATTGGCAAGCTCATCACAGAAATTGAGAAGGATAGTAAAAGGAAAAAAGGAAAAACTGTTACTTAAACAATTCAATTTGTCCACTTTCCTTCACAGTATTTCCCTGGCTTAACAAAATTACACTACAATTGAGTCCACAATAAACATTTTAGTCAAAATGTTGATTCATCTTTTGTCTGGATAGCACAACCAAAACACTTTCTAGACAACAATTAATACAAGTTGATCTTTATAAATGCATAGAAAATGTCTTGTACAGTGGTCCCATGTCGCTGTGATGAGAACCAGAAACAATGACATTAGAGGGAAAATTTTGTAAGGCTTCAGTGGTATATTTAAATTTGCAACCATTAATCACCACATACTATTATTTAGGAATCAGTGAAGGAGAAGAAGAAGGAAATGATAGAGAAATTTGGAAGAAAATTACATTTTATCGGGTTGTGTGTCTGAACACAAAACATGTACTTTAAATAAATGAATGTACATTAATCACTAGTGTTATAGAAAACACTCATCTCAAAATTAAAGAATAAACAAAATAGGTAAGATTTTCATTTTCAGTTGAGGAGACGCTGAGCATTTTCCCCTAACTTTCTGACAATTTGTCACCAGTCTGAACCATGTATTTTCTGGGAACTTGATCAAGTAAAATTATTCTGAGACACCAAAGTACTTTCAAAACCTAGATCAAGTTTCTTTTTGGGTCTGGGATCTGACCAACAGCATATAGAACTCTTAAGAGGGATTAATTTGTACTCTACTCTTCTGATCTCTTTCATTTATCATTTAATAGGCTGACAAAGGTACTGAAATACACAGAGACATGGAATGTTGGGTTACCCAAAATGATCTCTGCTGACTCAAATCTGTGGTTTATATTTTAGCCATCACCATGGTTAATTTCTATTTGTTTTTACAATGCATATGAACAAATGTTTAATAAAAAAATTAAAGGAGAAAGAACCAAAAGTGAAATGTGAGAGCTTACTAGGCTGGCCAACATTTATTAAAGATACCAAACTAAACGATGGAAAATGTGAACAATCTGGGTTACTTTAGTTGAGAAAATAAACCATTGATAGCACTCTAATACCTTTAAGGCTTGTTTGGCAGATGTAAAAGCTTTTCTTTCTTTTGTATTGAAGTTCCTATTGGATCATTTCAACTAATAAAATCAAAATCACATTAATTCAATTTATGCCTTTATTTCTTCTTCTCATGTATCACCTGAAAATGTCAGCCATGACATAGTATGCTCCATGATCCTAGAGGAGCCCACAAGCACCTGGAAGGAAGGGGACACAGATCAGAGGAAAGATAGGGAAAGGGAGTTGCCATTTCCTGAGCACCTACTGTGTAGTAGGCTTGATTAGGTACTTTATAGACATTGCCTCACAATAAACACATGCAAGTGTTATAAACACTACAGATGAGGAATGTATGGTTGCCTATTTTTAGTGTTAAAGATTTAAACCTGGTTATGATATATGCTAAATTTCTACTGCTACATATTTCCTGTAATATTGGGGTATAAGAGTAAGACAAGCCTCACATAAAAATTCAGAAATAAATCAGATGCATTTTATTATATGTGTATAATAAATTAAGAGTTAGAAATTAGCATCATAACCTCTATTAACATGAGTAAGCCAGCAGTGACAGCAATATATTTGTAAATGGTAGCAGTTACTATTCAGGCACTACCTGAATAATACCAATTAAAAGTAATTTATTTACCATAGACCAGATAATAAATTTATTTTTACCAGTTTTCCAGGTCATTGAAGCAGAGCATTTATTGTTCCCAGCAAAACTGTGACTGATGATCATTCTAATTACCAGCTGTCAAGCTTTTCAACTTGTGTGTCTCATTGCTTATTAAAACATGTAATGCAATGTGAAGAATAAAAGTGAGTTAAGGTTTGTGCTTTGTAACTTTCTGGTGTATTATAAAGGAAAAGAAGTATTTAGTTTTGTAAATTCATTAGAGAAGAACTAAAATGATCCTCTACATCCTTTTTTTTAAACATTTTTCTACAAATATCATGTTATTCTTTACTACAGTGTGAAAACCATTGTAGTAATCTTCTGCTTTTATTGATTAGTCTATTAATTCTTTTAAAGTAGATAATGCAAAAATAAATATGTAGGACCCCAGATCCATTCAATAGACACAATAAAATATCTACACAGATAACCACAAAATTAACCCAGGATACCATTTATTTCTGAATTAGCAGCCTGATTGTTAAGACAAATAACATAATTAAAAAATATTTTCCATTCATTCTTTCCATGCTTTAATTAAACTAATTTTATTGAGTATTGTGGGAGCAGATTTTTTTATGTACTAGCACATATTGAAACAAACATGTTCTTATTTATTGAAAGCACATCAGCATAGTTAGTGTTCACAATTCAAAATAAGGTTTGAATTTTTAAAACTATGGTCATTTTAGATCAACAGAGAAGTACATCTAACACACTTATGATAACTGAGAATATGAAATACTGCTTTAAAAATTTGCTCTGCAGCCAGATGTAGAGAAGTTTGGACAAGTCACAGACCTATCATTACTAAATTCATCTCAAAGACATTTCAATGCATCTCTACCTCTCAATGACCATTAAGGGGAC
Source organism: Geosciurus inauris (assembly GCA_004024805.1). Classification (NCBI taxonomy): domain Eukaryota; kingdom Metazoa; phylum Chordata; class Mammalia; order Rodentia; family Sciuridae; genus Geosciurus; species Geosciurus inauris. The sequence goes on from PVHX01002089.1 coordinate 50,472, forward strand.
AAGGAAATTCACACATATATTTAAGAAACTTAAAGGACTTCCAACAGCTGGGAATTTTGCAGAAAATATTCATTTTCAGCATAACGATAAATCAAATAATTTTAAGTTTACTTTTTCCTTCAAACTACACTGCTTATTCCTGGTGCCCTGACTTCTAACAAACCCTCAAGCGAGGCTGGTGTTTGTTCTGAATGTGTGTTCTCAGGAGCACACCATAAATTGGCCTCCGCGAAGTAAGGGTTTTCTTGAGTACAGGAAGCCTGGATGTGTTGCTTGGCAGTTATTTTGGTGCCTTGAACATTAACACACAAAGCGTATGTGTGGTTTAAGATGCTGCTTTCCTAGAAGGCAGGGGGCGATGGTGTTTAGTGGGTCTGCTAGTTGAAGAGGCCAAAGTAAACCTTGTTGTAAGCAGTGCCTCGCGGCAGAGTACGCTCTTCTGCCAAGCGCGTCATTCAGTTTTCAAAAATAATTTAGCTGCTTTGGGATGTGGGGAGTGGGAGGGAATTTTGTTATTGGCTGTTAGAGTAGTTCTGATGGATAACGTGGTGGGGGAAAAGATTGCTGTGAGCAATCTGTTGCTAAGAGCTTGGGGGTGGGGTGAAATGTCAGTCTGCTCAGTTGGCACTAGCTATATGCAGTCTGTTACGGACGGACCCCTTGCGAAAGCTACCTGCGGGCTGCTGGCTCGGTAAGCAAGCGGGCAGCACCACTGTACCTCCATCAGGCAAATGCTTAATCAGTAGCTTTTGAGAAAGAGCACGATTAATAAACCTATAAAATGCTCTTCTCTGATTAAAGCAGCAACCGTGTGGCAAAATCTATTAGAGCTTAGTTAGAGACCATTTTCGTGGAGAAAATAAATTATTAAAGGGCAGATTTGTAGGTGCCTTAGGAAAACAGATTTGCTGGACCAGTCCTGTCTCCCAGCTGTGAGAATTAAATGGGAGACTGGGGACAGGTTAAATTTAGTGCAGGACTTAGTTATAAGACAGCAGGGGAAAATACTCTGACTGCAAGGCAGCAGCTCCATTCTGCAAAACGCCCTGATTTTGAAAAGCTGAGGAGTGGTTCTGTTGTTCTCCCTGCCTCTCTGTCCAGTGACAGAGAATAGAAGGGGCTGAATTTCAGGTCACACTTAATTTTCTTTTCTTTTCATTTCTATTTTTAAAACTCTTTCCACAACTCTAGCTCATTAGAGCCAGACATCCTTAATGAGACAATGGACATACATGTAATCTGGAAAGTTCAAAACTCCATTCGGTGTCATCACACTTAGCCTTGACTGAGCTCAATTTTCATTTTGTGTAAGTTTTTTTGCAATGTATTGCAGTATAAGGATGTGAAATACAAGTTGATAAGTGTTTGTTTCCCCAGAACTACATATTAAGCAATGCATTTTCAAAAAACAGTTAATCTACAAATGGCCAGTTTATTGATTTTTTTTAACTCAGGGATATTTGACCACTGAGCCACATCCTCAGCTCTATTTTGTGTTTTATTTAGAGATAGGGTCTCACTGAGTTGCTTAGCGCCTCGCCCTTGCTGAGGCTGGCTTTGAACTCGTGATTCTCCTGTCTCAGCTTCCCCAAGTGCTGGGATTACAGGCATGTGCCACCTTGCCCAGCTTATTGAGTTTTTATTTTATTTCTTTTTAAAAAGACATTGTTTTTCTGAAAATGGCCTAATAAGTCCTAGTATTGTTAAGATAGAATTCTTGCAGGGTGCGGTGGCGCAGGCCTATTATCCTAGCACTTTGGGAGGCTGAGACAGGAGAATCGCGAGTTCAAAGCCAGCCTCAGCAAGGGCGAGGTGCTAAGCAACTCAGTGAGACCCTATCTCTAAATAAAACACAAAATAGGGCTGGGGATGTGGCTCAGTGGTCAAGTACCCCTGAGTTCAATCTCCAGTACTCAAAAAGTAAAAGAAAAAAAATAGAATTCCCAAGGCAGTTTTTAAAAGTAGTAACAAATTAACGCATTGATTCTTGTTTTAAATTTCTTGCTCTGTATTCCTTTACTTATTCTTTTTTTCATATTCAATTTATTTATTTGTTCTATTTAGGCTTACATGATAACAGAGTGCAATTTGATTTATTGTACACAGAGGGTAACATTTCATTTCTCTGGTTGTAAGTGATATAGAATCACAACATACATGCAGTCATACATAAAGTTAGGGCTATGATGACCATCGTATTCCACCACCTTTACTGTCCCCATGCTCCCTTCCCACTTATACCCCTGTGAACAGAGTTCCTCCATTGTTCCCATGTCCTTCCCCCCATTATGGATCAGCATCCACTTACCAACGAATACATTCGGCATTTGGTTTTCTGAGATTGGCTTACTTCACTTAGCATGATATTCTTCAATTCCATCCATTTACCTGCAAATGCCATAATTTTATTCTCTTTTATTGCTGAGTAATATTCCATTGTGTATATATACCAGAGTTTCTTTATCCATTCATCTATCAAAGGGCATCTAGGTTGGTTCCACAGTTTAGCTATTGTGAATGGAGCTGCTATAAACATCGAAGTGGCTGCGTCGCTGTAGTGTGCTGTTTTCAAGTCTTCTGGGTATAGACCGAGGAGTGGGATAGCAGGCTCAAATGGTGGTTCCATTCCAAGTTTCCTAAGGAACCTCCATACTGCTTTCCAGATTGATTGTACCAATTTGCAGTTCCACCAGCAATGTATGAGCATGTCTTTTCCCCCAGAACCTTGCCAACACTTATTGTTGTTTGTATTCTTGATAATTGCAATTCTGACTGGCATGAGATGAAATCTTAGGGTAGTTTTGATTTGCATTTCTCTGATTGCAAAAGATGTTGAACATTTTTTCATATGTCTGTTGATGGATTGTATATTTTCTGTGAAGTTTGTGTTCAGCTCTTTGGTCCATTTATTGATTGGGTTGTTAGGTTTTTTGGTGATAAGTTTTTTGAGTTCTTTATATATCCTGGAGATTAGTGCTCTATCAGATGTGTGTGTGGCAAAGATTTGTTTACTAAGTCTTTTATACTATGTTGATTGGTCATGTACAATGTACAAGATCCCAAGAAATGCTGTTCAGGCTACAGAAATAATAATAATACCACTAATACCTTTACTATGACTACTATTACAAATACTAGAAATCACTTACAAAGGGCATATTACATACCCAGCATTTTTATAAACAATTCATGAAGCTAATGTATTTCTCATGGTAACCATATGCCGTAGGTAATATTATTATCCTGATTTTTACATTCGAGAAAACCAAAGTACAGAGAAGTTAATGGGTAAGGTCACATAATAATTAGCAGGGCTAAGATTTAACTGAGGCAGAATTATTTACAATCAAGTCTGTGTGTACGTGTGTGTGTATGTATGTACATGTGCATGCACGTGCATATATGCAGAGTCTCAGCTACTGGGAGAATCATGAACTGGGCTAAGCAGTGGACATTGCATGGGAGTTGGATATGCAGAGATGGAGGCTGAGCCTGGCAGGCCACAGAGGTGAAGGAGTGAGCAGCCCCAATGGCCTAGTCTGTGGAGTATACAAGTTTATTATGGTAATATGTCCAGACCAGTATATTGAGCCAAATCATAAAAACCATAGAAGTCAGGCAGGAAAGTGTGGCTTTTGTTTAATGCCAATGGGAAATCATTTATTTTTTTAACATTAGGGAAACGATTTCATAAATATGTCTCAAAGTGTAAGTGTAATAATGGAATTTATTTCGATTGTGATGGAGAAAGATGGACACAAGATGTTTAGAATGATTACAAGAAGAAATCAATAAACAGTGTTTGGGGTAGTAGTTACAATGTGAAAGACAAAATGGTATTTTGATATTTAAGAAAAAAAGACCCTCAGCACTTTATATCTTGGCATTCTTAAACTAGAGGATCTCAAGAGACTCTATTGAACTGGTCTCACAAGACAGGAAGGCTTATTTATTACTCGGATGTGAATTCCTCCATGTCATGTGCGTACGTAGCTCTTGAAGCTTTCTGTAGCTTCTTAAATGAAAGCTGATTTTTGATAATTACATTCAGTATGGTTTTTTGGTACATGGGTTTCTGCATGAAAGATGAGTATATCAGATCCATTTTCCTTGTAATTCTCTTTGGATGGCGAGTGTGAGTGGAGCAGGCACACTTTTATCTGATTGAAAGCATCTGCAATGGATTTTCCATGGTGGTGTTCCCTGTTTTTCACTCTGACTCATGATTTGGAGAGTGCTGCCCGATCCTGCTTATTTTTCTCTCAGTGCAGCTTTCTCGTCAGCTGCCATCAGGGTTGCCTTCCTACTGCTCTCTGGAATTCACCAAGTTGCAGGCTTCTCTGTATGTTCATGTGAAGTACAGCTCGCTGGGAACCCTTCTCTTGGCTGAAGATAGAGGTGGCTGCAAGGTACCATGCACTGGCATAACTATTTCACAGATGTGGATTGTCAGGTGTGACAATGTACACAGATGTGGCACGACTTACAAAGTGTGTGGTTTTATCTTGTTGCATTCCTCTCAGTGACTGAAAACCTCATCTATATCAGTTATCTCCTTCGGTATTGTATACATATCTGGGATGATTCTTCTGAAAAAAAGTGTGGAGATTTTAACCTCTGGTTTTTCTTTTGCCTCCTGAGGAACACTGTCACCAGCAACAGGGATGATCCATTTAGCAAATATAGATTAAATGCCAGGGAATAACTCCACAGTTGGAAAATGCTTAATAACTATTGAAATGTGCAGAAATGTCCTCAGATTGCTTTGAAGCAGGAATTACAAGAGCATTTGGCATTCTGATTGAGAGCCAAGATCCTAACAAGGGGTCTTGTAAAAGCAGTGTCATGTGGTACTGCCGGATGTTCTCTGTGATTTGTGACAGGGATGATCCACACCTTGGATCTAGCAATGAGTACTAGTGTGAATACCCAGGAGAATCCAATTCAAGTCACTGGCTTTCCCAACCAAATCTAAACCTTATAGGTCAAATTAGTTGAATCAACAAGTATGTTGTAAATATTTTCATCGAGTACATAGTTTCTGTGGGAACTGTAAGACAGTACTAGATAAAACACATTACATTTCCTATCTTCTATCTTTTAAGAGCTGTGCCATCTAGTAGAAAGATAATGTGATTCACATGTAATTTTAAAATACTAGTAGTTACACCAGATAGAAATAAAAAGAGGTGAAGTTAATCTTAGTAACGTATTATTTAACCAAATATATCCTAAACAATATGTTTCAATATATAATCCATGAGAATTATTAATATTTTAAATTATTTTTCATATTATTTCCCAAACCTGCTGTGTATTTTACATTTATGATACATCTCATATGTGATCATTTACATTTCAAGTGCTCAATAGCCACATGTGGTCAGTAGATACCACATTAGACAGCACAAGTTTAGATATTTAAAAATCCAGCTTTTATGAAAGGTCTACTTACATGACGATAAAAATAATATCCTGCAAATGCATAGGATTTTCTTAACATTATCATATTAATCACTTAATGAATCAGTTATGGCAATGTTTCTGAGTGTGGTCAGAGAAATACTACTTTTTCTATAAGATCTGTAAAAAGTGGTGTGTGAACAGATGGCATTGAAACTTCTGGGTAGTATGTGTACATTTACTGTTCTCAATTGGTCGTGAAATTGTTTTTTCACACAGCATCTCTTAGGACTAGTGTTAGAAGGAGCACAGTGTGGAGAATACTGATTTAAGCCCGAAATAAGTGATAGGAACTTGGAAATCAGAAAAAGACAAAATGGAGATGTCTTGGGAAGCCTTCATGGGGATGTGAGTGTACCTTCACTTAACTCTTTTCCAGTGCATCTGAGAGAATTTATTATAGCATTGGGCTCATTCTCCACTTGACTGTCCCCTCCCCGCCCCCACAGAAATTTCCAAGTTCCTTAAAAAAAGAGAGATGCAAAGTCTTATCACATCTTTATTTCACACTTGGATGGAGCACGTTTATCAGTAAATATTTGTTGAACCGAATTAAATTGAAAGTTGTATGGTGATCAATGCAATGCAGAGCAGACATGAACTTCACAGGCCCAAGGAGAGAAACAAATAACATCAACAAGTTGAGGTTAACAGGGGAATACAAGAAGGGTGATGGTGTTCCCAGGGATGCAGCCAGGAAGAGCCCTCCACCCCTCTCATGCGCTCAACCTATGACAGGACTTCAGAGAACATCCACGTCAAAGGCCAGTCTGATTGGGAGAAAGCAGGACAGAGCAGTGGGGAGAAGGGTAGACAATGCAAGACCTGGAATCACATCAACCAACAGAAACCTACCTTCATGGGGACACATGGGAGTTTCTGACCTTAACAGGTAAATCTTACGTTTCTGAGAGAAAGAAATCTGAGACACAGGATAGGAGATGTGGGAAATGTGGGAGATTCAGATGGGAAACTCAAGGACCAGAGCTAGGATAGAAACCTAGAATGTGTGCTTTTCACCCAGCAACCCCGAAAAACACAAAATTTATAGAAATGAATTATTGAGGGATGAATGCCTGGGAAGTTACCTTCCTCAGCTTTTTGCTGATTTTCTCACATCTGGATAGGGGTGGTTAGTCCATGCTCCCACCTGACAAGCTCTCTAGAAATCTAATACCTGGTTCCAGTTATAAATTCAACCCTTCACCCAGGAAGACAGATCTCAGTTTCATATCCTTCTTTCCTGTCTGTTCACATAATCTGTAGCTGATATTCTTTCTTGTCTGAAAAAATCCTTGTTATAGGAAGGAACTTCCCCCTGTTAACACAAAATAAGTGCAAAGTTTCTGACCCCATCCTTCTGTCTCCCACCATTTCTCATAATTATTTAATGTTAGATACACAAAAATATTAAACAATACAGAGTACGCTAAAGAAAGTTGGGTGTAGTATGCAGAAATTCTGTGGCCATATAAATTGTCCACAAAACTCCTGGATACGTTTCTGGAAATATTTTCCCTATTCTAGACTCAAGACATCAAAAAGAAAAGGCAATTTCCTTACTTCTACTCCCATAAATCCTCTCTAGAGCATTACCTTTGACCTGGCTTCCAACCACCACACAAACTCTTTTAGCTTGTCCTTCCAAAGTTTTGTTCACCCAAAGAATGCTGCAGGCTGAAGATCAAAGGACTGCTGCTTGATACTCGGCTGCTGGGACAGCTTGGTGTTGTGCCTCTGATGGATTTAGCACTGATGTCTTCATCAGAGGAGCCAGACACAGGAATAGGATGACCAGTCACCGAAGACGTGAGGAAGTGGTTGCAAGGATGGCATAAAAACAGTAAAGCCATGCTCTCTGCTTCCCACCAGGGGATAATGGCTGCCATGCCTGGTTGGAAAGGTGTGTGGTAACAAGATCTAAGCCTGGAGAGATACAGAGCATCATTTGGAGTCTTCTATTCAGAAATTGTAATCATTGTTATGCTCATTATCACAATAGGACTATTGTTCCAAGGAAAAAAAATTATATTTTTATAGACACTTTGCGAGAGTTGGATTTCAAAATGTTGAAAACACATGCTGATTTATATTTTTAAATAAATTGTATTATGTACATGTAAGGTATACAAATCATGTTATAAAATGCATGTATAGTAAACTTTGTTACCAGAGTGGAACAAATTAGCGTATCCATCATCTCACGTGTCTATTGTTTGAAAGAAAAATATTCCATGACCTCAGATGCAGAATCTAAAAAAATAAATAAGCATTAAATATACAAATATAGGAAACAAAACAGTGATTACCAGTCTTGGGTGTGGGTGGGAAGAAAATGGGGAGAGGAGGTCAAAAGATTCAAAGTACCCTTCTGATTCATTATCTCAGTTGACCCTCCTAGTAAAGGAGGCAGGGTAGGAAGTTACTAGATAATGGAAACTTGATCTGGGTCAGAGAGTGCATTGTTTTCTATTGTAATTGCCATTTGTAACACAGCACTTGACAACAGGGACAGTCAGTGTTTGTTGCATAATTTAATGGACATCCATGCCAAAGACAGCAACACCATTAGGCAGCAGAGGAAGGCTAGTGTACCTAGGACGTTTTCAATGCATGCTTGATGATGCATTCACCCATTACATTTTTTCCAGAATTACTCCCTCCTTCAAACTTAGGCTTTTGTTTATTTCTAAAGCCAGTTGCTCCTATTTTTAGACCCAGTGACTTGCAGCCCACCGTAAATAAAGATGACACACCTGGCCCGCCACCAGAGGATAAAGCCCATCCATTTCAGATCTTTTCCACTCTTCCTTTCATCCTTAGGCTCTAAGTTCCAATATATCCTTAGCAAGATCAAAGTTATCTGGTATGAATGCACAATGACTCCAAGTCCCTTTATACCATCACAGATACCTGTTCTCTCTGAAGAGGTGACTCTTCTCCCTCAGAAGTGAATCCCTCTACTTCCCTCAGACCTTATTACTCCCCATCTCCTAGGGCTTTGCTCAGTAAGTTAATTATTCTTCAAATTCATCATTTCTACTGCCACCCTCTCCATCACAAACACACAAGTCACTTCCACATTTTAAAATAATTCTTGATCCTTGTGAGTCCTAGGGCCATCTTGCCATCATTCCCTCTCCTTTCCCAACAGCTAAACTCCTACAGCATGACTTCTGCTCGGCCCATACACTATTCTACACTGTCCCAGAGCTTACGATGGCTCTCTAACTGCTCCTACCATAAATTAAAACACCAAATGCCCTCAGTAAACTTGAGCTGCCAGTCCATCATCCCCCAGCCCATTCCTGCACTGCTTCTTGTTTTGTGGTGCTGAGGAAACTGAATTTTCTTTGGAGGGGAACAAAGCCAATAAAACCATTAACCATTTCACAATAGAGGGGACATGACCATGTATGGAGGGGAAGGATGATTATGAGGAGTAGATTATGAGGCCATGTTTCACTTGGATGTCCACAGGCACAGGAATAGAAGAAAGCATAGAAGAGGAAAATAGAAAAGAGGCTGCCTGTCTGTTGGGTATAACATGGCCAGCCTTGCTTGAAATCTTGAGGTTGTTGCTGCCAAGGGTAAGAAAGGCCAAGATACCCACCTCTGCTGGAGCTCTTTCCCTTGTATCTGCTGTCATGCTGGCTCTCTTCCCCACTCTCAGGGACGTGAGGCAGGAAGAGGCTCAGAAAGGAGATTCTCTGGCATCTATCATCTAAGACACCCAACATTCCAGGGCATGCAGAAGGGCAGAAATATCTATTCTCAAACCTCTTTAACCTCCTTAGTGGTGCTTCATCAAGTGCTGTGTTTCAGATTTTGAAAGGTGGGGGTTTTAAATATATACTAAGGCTTACTTATGTTTAGGTAACGAAAAATTACAATATCCTTTCCTTTCTTGTGGTGACCTGAAGGGACCCAGAAAATCAAAAGTCTAAAAGCCATAATAATTTTACAAAGTAGAAGCTCCTGAATGAAGAAAAAAAAAGGATCCCAAAAGGACTGAGAATGGTAAAGGAAAACTTCTAAATCAAAGATGCCGGAAAGGCCCGTGCTTTTCATTGTCATCCAGGAAAGGGAGAAGGAAATTGTATGCAGGTGTATTTGTTCACGTCTGCGGGTCAGCACACACTGACAGGGAACCATGTCTCATTGTTCCCCTGAGTGAAAATTCTCAGACGCTCCAGCTGTCCAGATCTGTACCGTCCTCAGGGTCAAGGGCAGAGCAAGTTACAGAACCTGAGCAGCATCCAGATTGTATCATCTGTCTCTTCACAGAGTACTGGTCAGTAACCCACATGGACCAAAAAGGAGAGGCACATTATCTCATTTCCCCTAGATACAATGCTAGTTAAAAGTGGAAAGAATTATAAACAGAAAGTTACAGCTTCATTAAGCCCATGATGCAGGTCAAGTTTCTGGCAGCCAATTCTGCCCCAGGCTAGTGCTAGACATGTAGTCATTTACAGGCAGAAATAATAGAGAGTTATATAGTCCTTTCTGTACAACATGTGTTGAAGCTTTATGTAGCTATTAATGTTCCTTTCCTGTAGAAAATGGGCAGATAAATATAACCAAAAAAAGGTCATTGCTTGATCTTGATGATTCAAATGGGGGCTACAGGCCACCTCCATAAAATAATTGGTTTTCTTTTCTGGGACACAGTTTCTTTTCATGATTAGCTCAAGAAAAGCCTCTCCCCTATGGAAAGCAAGTTTTATTTTGCTCATCAGGATTTCAGATGAATATTAAATATTACAAAAGCTACATGGTTGAATCAATTAATCTGTAGCATAATTATAATTTTTCTTATTTTTGAGGATTTTTTTCCCTTGAATTGATATTCATTAAGCATGAAAAATCTGTCCATGTTTTTTGAGATCTTTAGAAACTTTGTCATTTACTAACCAAAAAAGGCAAGTTAAATAATTCATACAGTTTGGGAATTTATTAATACCATGTATCTGTCAATGAAGCAATGTTTCCATTTTTTGTAACTCAATTATTTCATCTTCCTCTATTTTTCACTCCCTAAGTAATTTTGAAATTCTTTGTTCACTTTCATACTGTTGATTTTATGGTCATTCCTCAGTTAGTATTGAAGACATTCTATTTTCAGACATTTCAGGATATTATCTCTTTGCTAGACATGCAGAGGTTTTCCCTATTATTGTTGTTTTTTAAATTATTTTTCTTGAAAACTGAGCTCCAATTATGAGCAAAATATTTTGCTCTTTCAGGGGTTCTGAAGTGAACATTGGAAACATATATGACTTGAAACAAAGAAATACAATTTATACCATGCATTTTGCTTACTCTTCTTGGAATTCTCTCAAAAGCATCCCCCTGTAGTGATTACTCCTTTCAAGGTTACATTTTGTCCACTCTGAACACACTGAAGGCATAAAAGACATGTATCTGTTCAGTTCAAAATGTATTTTAAATGAGCAAAACTAAAGGCTCTTTAAAACATGAATTGGGAGCAAATAAAAGGCTGAAGGTTCCCCAGCCACTTTGTCACCTTCAACTGGCTGGTAAGAACTGCCTTTGCATGTCCATGGAAAGGCAGCTCACTGCCCACAGGGGACTTCCTCTGGACAGCTGCTCTCTCTCTCTGAGGACTTTTGTGCTCAGGCAGATCCTATAGCCTGCTCCTTGTGTGTGAGTCTGGTAGAAGGCACTCTTTGTCTTCCATCTTGAATTCTAAACTCTATCAATGTACAAAGAGCTTCAAATACCAACACATAGCCCTTTGCTCAAAATGGAAAAGAAAAAAGTGCTCCTAAGTGGGGCATGGAGCTTTCCTTGACATGCTAATCAAGGAAAAATAATGACATTCTCTCTGTTTAAGTTTTAACCAGATCATTAAGAAACTTTGACCTCCATTTCTCCAAAGAACAAGCATTAAATAGGTCAAAATGGGCAGCCAGGCATTGTGAATATTAATATCACAAAAGAGTTATGTTCACTTTACAGAGGGTATTTTGTATCATGGAAAACTGTTGATCTAATTAAAGTAAAATTTTCCTTACTAAAATCTGCACAATTTTTATGAACATATCTAAGGTATAAAACAACCATGATGATCTTTTACCAATGGGTTGTTTTTTTTGGGGACAGGGCATTGAACTCAGGGGCACTCAACCACTGAGCCACATCCCCAGCCCCTTTTTGTATTTTATTTAGAGACAGGGTCTCACTGAGTTACTTAGCACCTCACTAGGTTGCTAAGTCTACCTAATTTTTTTCTTTTTCTTTATTTTTTTTAATTTAGTCTAATTAGGTATACATGACAGAAGAATGCATTTTGATTCATTGTACCACTTTTCATTTCTCTGATTGTACACGATGTAGAGTTGCACCATATGTGCAGTCATACATGTACCTAGGGTAATGATATCCATCTCATTCCACCATCTTTCCTGCCCCCATGCCGCCTCCTCTCTCCTCCCTCACCTTTGACCAATCAAAGTCTCTCCATTCTTCCCATGCCCCGCCCCCCTCATTATGGATCAGCATCCACTGATCAGAGAAAACATTTGGCATTTGGTTTTTCTGGGATTGGCTTACTTGGCTTAGCATGAAGTTCTCCAATTCCATTCATTTACCTGCAAATGCCATAATTTTATTCTCTATTAATGCTGAGTAATATTCCATTGTGTATATATACCACAGTTTCTCTATCAATTTGTCTATTAAACTCATCTAGGTTGGTTCCACAGTTTTGCTATTGCAAATTGAGCTGCTATAAACATTGATGTAGCTGTGTCACTATAGTATGTTATTTTTAAGTCCTTTGGGTATAGACAGAGGAGTGGGATATCTGCATCAAATGGTGGTTCCATTCCAACTTTTCTAAGGAATCCATACTCTTTCCAGATTGGTTGCTGCAATTTGCAGTAACACCAGCAGTGTATGAGTGTGCCTTTTCTCCCACATCCTTGCCAACACTTATTGTTGTTTGTATTCCTGATAATTGCCATTCTGACTGGAGTGTGATGAAATCTTAGAGAAGTTTTGATTTGCATTTCTCTAATTACTAGAGATGTTGAACATATTTTTTCATATATTTGTTGATCAATTCTATTTTGTTTTCTGAGAAGTGTCTGTTTGGCTCCTTAGCCTATTTATTGATTGGTTTGTTTGTTTTTTGATGTTAAGTTTTTTGAGTTCTTTATATATCCTGGAGTTTAGTGTTCTATCTGATGTGCATGTGGCAAAAATGTGCTCCCAAAATGTAGGCTCTCTCTTCACCTCATTGATTGTTTCTTTTGCTGAGAAGCTTCTTAGTTTGAATGCATCCCACTTATTGATTCTTCATTTTATTTCTTGTGCTTTAGGAGTCTTGTTAAGGAAGTCGGGGCCTAATCAGACACATGAAGATTTGGGCCTACTTTTTCCACTGTTAGGTGCAGGGTCTCTGGTCTAATTCGTGGGTCCTTGGTCCACTTTGCATTGAGTTTTGTGCATGGTGAGAGATAGGGGTTTAGTTTCATTTTGCTGCCTATGGATTTCTAATTTTCCCAGCACCATCTGTTGAATAGGTTATATTTTCTCCAGTGTATGTTTTTGGCACCTGTGTCTAATATAACTGTATATATGTGGGTTTGTCTCTGTGACTTCTATTCTGTACCATCGGTCTACTTGTCTATTTTGGTGCCAATACCATACCATTTTTTTACTATAGCTTTGTATATAGTTTAAAGTTTGGTATTGTGATGCCTCCTGCTTCACTTTTCTTGCTAAGAATTGCTTTGGCTGTTCTGTGTCTCTTATTTTTCCAAATGAATTTCATGATTTCTTTTTCTATTTCTGTAAAAAATAACATTGGGATTTTAATTGGAATCACATTGAACCTGTATAGCACTTTGGGTGGTATGTCCATCTTGACAATATTAATTCTGCCTATCCAAGAGCATGGGAGATCTTTCCATCTTCTAAGGTCTTCCTCATTTTTTTTTTTTTAGTGTTCTATAGTTTTCATTGTAGAAGTCTTTCACCTCTTTTGTTAAATTGATTCCCAAGTATTTCATTTTTTTAGGCTATTGTGAATGGGGTAGTTTTCCTAATTTCTCTTTCAGAGGATCCATCACTGATGTATAGGAATGTATTTGATTTATGGGTATTGATTTTATATCCTGCTACTTTGCTGAATTCATTTATTGATTCTAGAAGTCTTCTGGTGGAGTTTTTGGATTCTCCAAGTATAGAATCCTGTCTTCAGCAATGACAATTTAAGTTCTACTTTCCTATTCATATCCCTTTAATTTCTTTCATCTGTCTAATTGCTCTGTCTAGAGTTTCAAGGACTGCGTTGAATATAAGTGGGGAAAGAGGGCATCCCTGTTTTGTTCCAGTTTTTAGAGGGAATGCTTCCAATTTTTCTCCATTTAGGATGATGTTGACCTTGGGTTTAGCATAGATAGCATTTACAGTGCTGAGGTATGTTCCTACTATCCCTAGATTTTCTAGTGTTTTGAACATTAAAAGGTGCTGTATATTGTCAAATGCTTTCTCTGCATCAATTGATATAATGATTCTTATCTTTAGGTCTATTGATGTGATGGATTATGTTAATTGATTCCATATGTTGAACTAACCTTGCATTCCTGGAATGAACCCCACTTGATCATGGTGCACTATTTTTTAATATGTTTTTGTATGTGATTTGCCAAAATTGTATTGAGAATTTTTGCATCTATGTTCATCAGGGATATTGGTCTGAAATTTTCTTTCCTTGATGTGTCTCTGCCTGGTTTTGGTATCAGGATGATACTAGCCTCATAGAATGAGTTTGGAAGGGTTCCTTCCTTTTCTAATTCATGGAATAGTTTGAGGAGTATTGGTATTAATTCTTCTTTATAGGTCTTGTAGAACTCAGCTGTGAATCCATCTGATCCATGGCTTTTCTTGGTTGGTAGGCTTTTGATGGTGTCTTCTATTTCCTTGTTTGAAATTGGTCTGTTTAAATTGTGTATGTCCTCCTGACTCAGTTTGGGTTGATGATATGCCTCTAGAAAGTTGTTGGTGTTTTTGAAGTTTTCTATTTTACTGGAGTATAATAGTTTCTAGTTGTCTTTATTTCAATAGAATCTGTATTATATTTCCTTTTTCATCATGAATTTTAGTAATTTGAGTGTTCTCTCTTCTTCTTTTCATTAGGGTGGCTAAGGATTTGTCAATTTTATTTATTTTTTCATAGAACCAGATTTTTGTTTTGTGAATTTTTTAAATTGTTTCTTGTTTCAAATTTCATTTGTTTCCAACCTGATCTTGGTTATTTTCTGTATTCTACTATTTTTGGTGTTGGTTTGTTCTTCTTTTTCTAGGGCTCTGAGATGTAAAGTCAGGTTTTTTATTTGTTGGCTTTTTATTCTTTTAATGAATGAGCTTAATGCAATGAACTTCCCTCTTAGCACTGCCTTCATAGTGTCCCAGAGATTTTGATATGTTGTATCGGAGTTCTCATTTACCTCTAAGAATATTTTTTATCTCCTCCCTGATGACTTCTGTTATCCATGTATCATTCAATAGCATATTATTTTGTCTCCAATTGTTGGAGTAATTTCTATTTTATATATATATATATGTTTTTGATGGACCTTTATTTTTATTTAATTATATGCAGTGCCGAGAATTGAACCCAGTGCCTCACACATGGTAAGCAAATGCTTTACCACTGAGCCACAACCCCAGACCTCTGTTTTTAATTTATCATTGAATTCTAATTTCATTCCATTATGGTCAGAAAAAATGCAGGATAGTATCTCTGTTTTTTTGTATTTGCTAAGACTTGCTTTGTGGCATAATATATGGTTTATTTTGGAGAAGGATTTATTCTGCTGAGAAAAAAGTGTATTCACTTGATGGATGGAATATTCTATATATGTCTGTTAAGTCTAAATTATTGCTTGTTTTATTGAATTCTATAGTTTCTTTGTGTAGTTTTAGTTTGGAAGATCTATCCAGTGGTGAGAGAGATGTGTTAAAGTCACACAGTATTATTGTGATGTGCTCTATTTAATTCTTGAAATTGAGAAGGGTTTGTTTGATGTATGTAGATGCTCCATTGTTTGGAGCATAGATGTTTACAATTGTTATGTCTTGTTGATGTATGATTCCCTTAAGCCATATGAAATGTCCTTCTTTATCCCTTTTGACTAATTTTGGTTTGAAGTCCAATTTATCTGATATGAGGATGGAAAACCCTGCTTGTTTACATGGTTCATGTGAGTGATATGTTTTTTCCCATCCTTTCTTCTTCAGTCTGTGGACGTCTGTTCCTCAGAGATGAGTCTCTTGAAGGCAGCATATTGTTGGCACTTTTTAAAAATCTAATCTGTCAGTCTATGTATTTTAACTGATGAATTTAGGCCATTGACATTCAGGGTTATTATTGAGATATGGTTTGTATTCCCAGTCATTTTGGTTTATTTTTGGTTTTTACCTTGACTTGGTTTCTCCTTTGATTGGCCTTTCCTTTATTGTAGTTCCTCTCTTTGCTGGTTTTAATTGTTGTTTTTCATTTCCTCTTCATGGAATATTTTGCTGAGAATGCTGTACAGTGCAGGCTTTCTTACTGTAAATTCTTTTGACTTTTGTTTATCATGAAAGTTTTTATTTCATCATCAAATCTGAAGCTTAATTTTGCTAGATATAAGATCCTTGGTTGGCACCCATTTTCTTTCAGAGCTTGGTATATGTTGTTTCAGAATCTCCCAGCTTTTAGAGTCTGAGTTGAAAAATCTGCTGAGATCCAAATTGGTATCCCCCTATATGTAATCTCATTCCTCTCTCTTGTGGCCTTTAGAATTCTATCTTTGTTCTGTATGCTAAGCATTTTCATTATAATGTGTCTTGGTTTATATGTGTTGTAATTCTGTACATTTGGTGTCCTGTAAGCCTCTTGTATTTGATTTTCCAATTCATTCTTCATGTTTGAGAAAAGTTTTATGGCATTATTTCTTTGAAGAGGTTGTGCATTCCTTTGCTTTGAAACTCTGTGCCTTCTTCTATCCTGATAAATCTTATATTTGGTCTTTTGATGCTATCCCATAATTCTGGGATGTTCTGTTCTTGGTTTCTTAGCATCTTCAATGTGTGGGAAACTTTATTTTCAAGATTGTATATTTTGTCTTCATTATCTGAGGTTCTGTCTTCCAAATGATCTAGTCTGTTGGTGATGCTTTCTATTGCATTTTTATTTGGTTTATTATTTCCTTCATTTTAAGGATTTCTGATTGTTTATTTTTTTAGAATCTCTATCTCTTTCTTGAAGTAATCTTTTGCTACCTGTATTTGCTCCCTTATCTCTTTGTTGGAGTGACTGATGGTTGCTTTTATTTGCTCTCTTCTTTCTTTGTTGGAGTGATCAAATTTTGCCTGTATTTGCTCACTTAAGTCATACTTTAATTCACAGATCATTTTAATTATGTACATTCTGAACTCCTTCTCTGATATTTCATCAACTGCGCTGTCAATGTACTCTATTATTGTAGTATCTTGGTTTGTTTGGAGCACTTTCTTCCCTTGCTTGTTCATTTTCTCTATGTGTCTTCCTTTCTTGCAGTTCAGATCTGAGGTATTGC
This sequence comes from Geosciurus inauris, assembly GCA_004024805.1. Classification (NCBI taxonomy): domain Eukaryota; kingdom Metazoa; phylum Chordata; class Mammalia; order Rodentia; family Sciuridae; genus Geosciurus; species Geosciurus inauris. The sequence goes on from PVHX01002089.1 coordinate 67,532, forward strand.
AGTTTCTATCCTTCAATCTTGTAGTATCCCTGCAGATTACCTGTACTTCACCTTGGTGTTGAGCTTCCAGTCCCTGGCCCGTGTCCCAAGATGGACACTATTGCAAGTAAAGGTGGTAGCGGCAGTAGCAAAAGTAACTCAAGATAGCAATGAGGTTGTCCCAATATGGATGCAACCACTTTCAGAGATGGGACTGAAAGGATGAGACTTAACAATGGCTTTGGGCTTCCTGTTTGGAGATGTAGCACTATGGCATGCTGTGCTGCAACAGGCAACTGCCTCCAGGCCCTGTCTATTGTCCCCTGGTGGAGGCTACTCTGTGTGGAGGGCTATGGTGATGTCCCAAGATGGAGGCAGATTGGGGGAGCAACACATTGGTAAATGAGGAGTGACAGCTTGGTCCTCTGCTCTGCACTGGGGTGGTCCTGGTCCTGGGTCTGGGCCATGGCATGGGTCAGAGGGTGGGTGGGGGTGGTCCTGGGCCTCTAAGGCTAGCTTTGAACTCGCTATCCTCCCGCCTCAGCCTCTGGAGCCACTACCACTACCACCAGTTCAGTGGTGGTTTTAATATTTTTATTGTTTCCCCCATACAAGTAATACAAAATGTATGGAACAGGTCATAAATGTTTTTCCTAATCTTGCCCCAGAAATCATGGTTTAGTATATTAGACAGATTGTTTTTATGCTTTGCTGTCATAAATATTGTTACAATGATCACTGATGAAAATTAAATTGAATAGCATAGTGTATAGTCTGAATGCTGATTTTGTTATTGATGCATAGAAAATTTGCTATACATGAACAAAGGCTTCGGTGTATTCAGAGAATTCATGATTATATCATGGGCTTAGTATGTGACTTACTGCAAAGGAAACACTGTAGTTAATTCAAGAACATATTCATTCCCAGGAATGATTTCTAGGTTGTGCCAAGTCGATGTCCATCATCACAAAATATTTCTTTTGTTTATAATTTTTTTAAAAATAGTAAATGGATGACAGTTGTTTCCATATACTTTGTGGTATTTTCTTTTGTTTTGGTTTTTGCTGCTGCATATGAGGTTTTTACTCATGACCAATCATAGAAGAAATGATCCCACATTTTTTCTCAGTTCAGTGTTTTCTCATACTCCTCATCAGAGCAGCTGACTATGTTAATCTAATTTCCTGGTCATAGGTGCTTTGAGAAAGACATTTCATCAAAAAATGACTGTGTCTTCAGGATATTGAAACTCTCTGAATAGCTGAGTTACCTTTAGTTTTAACAATGACAACTTGCTAAACATTTTCCATAGAATCAGCTCTTGGCAACTATAAAACTTTGTAGAACACTTTACTACTTACCACTAAATTAGGCAAAATATATTTTAAAATTTTACCAAAATTTGTTTAATTGACAATAACATTCTTCTTCTTTTTTTTGACTCAAAAACTACTTGCTAACTTTTTCAAAACCTTTATTTCATGAAACACACTTTGGGGAACATATGGCCTTTCTATAAATTATGATATCATCTTTTATTTCAGGAAACTTTTTAGAGTACAATTAAAATGGAGTTTAAAATCTCTATGAATACTATAGGGAATGATAAAAAATAATAGCCAACTTACTGAACAATTTATCTCCCTAGATAATATTTTTTCCCCCCAATGATCAACGTTTGCTGTTAACCATTTAGTCATGTGCACAGCTGTAATTTAAAAGCCCATCTGGGGCAAGGTAGGGGGACACAGTGGGAATTAGTAGCATCTATGGCTATGTCTTGTTGGGTTTGAACCTGTGCATTAGAATCTTACCATAACACTGACCTTTGAAAAAAAAAGTACTGAAGGACAACAAAATATCAGATCTGGACACAGTAACAACTGCAAAGTTCTAGAACAAAACCAGGCCTCTGGCTTTAAAGGGGTTAGCTAAGTTCTGCTAGGCCAAGGAAACATATCTGATTGGTGACAGCAAGATCCCAGAACAGCTGTTGACGAATGCATAGAAGTGATGTATTCTGGAGATCTTGAAACACCACATGGCCGTGCATTATTGAGCAGCAGTGACAGGGCAAGTCTGCCAAGCATATGGCAGAGGAGGTAAGGCCCAGTGACTTCAGCTAGGAGGCGAGGGGCAACCTGGGACAGACTCACAGCATCTGCCTCTTGAGGCTAAAACTGTGGAGATCTGGAGATGTGTGATCTCTAAGGACACACTTGCCAGACTTGGCTTTGAATGAAAGAGTCATTTCATCCCACACAGTGAACTGGGACAACTGCTGAACGATAATGATCAAATCCCAGTAATAGCATTCAAGTTCCGAAAATAATGAGCTACTTTAAAACCTATGGAGGATTTAAGACAGAATAAGATGACAATTTTATATCTTGAAATGTCTCCAAGACATCTTCTTTTGTAACTGGTCATGGAATCCTAACTTCCTCCATGAAAAGAGACTGCCTTTCAGTTTGGATTGCATGCCAAAGACAGGAAAATGCCAACTCCTTACTGGGCATGTTTGGTGATAACTAACAATATCAAAGCCTGAATTGATATGGCTGGGTTGGATTTTGAACAAACTGCTTCAGAGTTTTATAACTGACGCCATGTGCTTTATACAACTCCTAAACATAACTACACAAAATCCATTTCCAATCTGTTCCAGATTGTCTTGTGTATTTTATGGCTAAGGACTGAATCACAAGCTAATAGTCACAGACAGGAAGAAAAATTTAGCAATTTAGAAATCAGGGTTCAGTTAGTCTCATATGTAAAGGATTCCTAGTCCTCTGCAGACATTGGCACCAGAGAAGCTTTCTTTGGGCACCCCCTCACCCCTGCCTCTGTGGCTTCTTCTGCTTGGCAAGTTCATCAACACTAACCTATCTGGTGAACTTCTATATACTTCAAGTTCAAACTGAAGCATCTCCTTTCTAAAGCAGAGTTAATCATGGTCCTTTGTGCCAATGCTGTGTCTGGAACAATCTTCATTATAGCATTCAGTGCTTTCTGCAGCAATTGCATGTTTACATATCTGTTTTCTCTGCTAGAACTCTGAGAGCACAGGGACTGTGGCTGGCTCATGTAGATGTTAAACAAATGTCTCTTCAGGGAATCAATTGAAAAAAACAAATGAGGAAATGTCATAAGCTATAAACTTCTTTGGAGAACTGAAAACACATGACAAATGAGCACTGATGATTTTAAAAATCATACTAAAGCAAATATTGCCCTTGATGATAGACAATGATATATAAATGTTTGTTCATGATCTACCATGGAAATTAATTTTAAATCTTCAGTTAATAAGTAATATCCTAATGTGCCATTATTCAAAAGTAGAACTTGTATTATGACCCAGCCTGAGTTGGAGAGGTATTTCGAGGCTTTTCCCTGCAGGGGGGGGGGGGGATGGATCTGGCCTGCATTATTCATACTCTTGCTGGTCTCACTTTTGACCAATGTAATCATTTTGAGTGCAGCTGGTTATATTTAGAAATGCCATCTGTAGCCATGAAAAGTCTTCCCTGATGAAGTTTTAATTGATCTGTAAATGTTTCACAAACACAGCCTTTGTTTCTTAGAACAGTGTGTTTTACTTTATTTTGTTTTGTTTTTCAGGCTATGAAGCATGGGTTTGAAGTCAGATAAAACCATAGTTCAAACTCTAATTGTTCCACTTATTAAACGGCTTCACTTCAGAAAAGCTTCCTCTAAACTCTCCAAACCTTTGTTTCCCCATCTGGTGAATGAGAATAATAACATCTTCCTCCAACAGTTGTCAAGATTCAGTGCAGTCCTGTAGGGGAAGTGCCTACCCTGGTGCTTGGCACAACCCAGGCTCTCTTTCATGGCACTACCCTCTCTTCTTACAACCTTCCAGGAGATTGCTCTCCAAGAGCAAGTCCATAAGACAGCAGGTGTGTCTTGACTCTTCTTTAGCTGGTGGACTATCCTCCCACAGTTCCCACAAATTTTAAGAGCAAATGCTTATTGATGGCAATTTACACTATGGTATACACATGAATGCCAATAAAACAATAACCACAAAGAACCATTTCCCTGCTGTGTGACACTTCAACAGAACTGTGTTTGAAAGCCTCCTACAGGATAAAACACTCTTCTACAGTGCATGTGTTTTGGCCTTCAAGAAAATTCCCAGTCATAAATAACAAACTGTGCTGGACTCATCTTTTAACTTTTAAAAATTAATTTTAGAGTTCTAGTAAGTTTTCAAATACCCTTCACTCAGCCTCTCCTAGTGTTAACATCTTCTAGGATTACAATACAATTACCAATACTAAGAAATTAATATTGGTACAATATATTTATTGAACCAAACACCTTATTTGAATTTCACTGTATTTCCAAAAGTGTTCTTTTTCTGTTCCAGGACCCAGTCGAAGATCCCTGTTGTTTTTAGTTTTTATGTCTCTTGGTCTTCTCTATTCTGCTGTTTTGCAGCCTTGACGTGTCTTTCATGACCTTGACATTTTGAAGAGGGAAAGGCAGTTATTTTGTGGAATGTGTCTCTGTTTGGAGTTAGGTGACTTATCCTGCTGATTAAATGAAGTGACACAGTTGTAGAAAGAATGCTGCAGAAATGGTTGTACTTCTCTTGTTCACTCGTCTGCCAGGTTTCTCCACTGTAAAGTTCCATTTTCCTTGTGTAATCAACAAGTGCTTTAGAAGAGTGACCTCTGGACTGCTCCTAGAGCATTTCTTAAGAGTCTTATTAACATATATAAAAATATAAGACTAGGGAAAGAACTGCCTTGTCATAGACACAAATGTTTCATAGGTGTCTAATTTTTACATTGTTAGAATGTATTGAAACTTAGGGTAAATATTAACTTTTGATCTCACAATGTCATAATAGTTGGATATTTATGAAGTGAATTTGAAAAGATCCACATTTCTTTCTAGACAGAATTTAGTTACTTTTAGCATGCTTTGAACTTAAATGAATGTATATCATACTGATCAGAGCAATCCGTGAAAATTATCTAATGTTAAACAATGACTATTAAAGCCTCAATAGAAGGTAGAGTTTATAGCTTTAAGACGTATAATAAGATCATTCTTTTCATTATAAAATTTTCCATGTATCACTTGGTTGCACATATTTAACCAGAATAAATGAGAGAATGCAGGCCTGAGGTTCTGGGCTCTGGGGTTAGCATATGGACTGGCCAGGCCCTTGCTCCTGGCCTTCTCTATCTAATTCTCAACCATGTTCAGATGCCATACATCTATGGTTATGTCAAGCAAGTTCGGCTAGTAAAAATATATTGCAAATAAAGTTAGTGTCCCAGCTCCATCCTTTTGGATGTGTTCCATGCATCAGTTACACTCCATCCTCCTGTCCGTCCACAAATGCAATAAACATGTAATAAACACCTTCTGTTATGTCAGGCCATATGCTAAATCATTAAGAGTTAGGTGAATTAGATAAGAGATTTTGAAGAGTTTGGCAAGCATTTGTTACTGCTTCTTATTTTAATAAATTTTTTAAGAGCCAGCATATTTATTTTATTTTATTTTATTTTAAATTTTTTTTATTTGTTGATGGACCTTTATTTATTCATTTATTTATATGTGGTGCTGAGGATCGAACCCAGTGCCTTACACGTGCGAGGCAAGCGCTGTACCACTGAGCCACAATCCCAGCCCCAAGAGCCAGCATATTTAAATGTAAATAAAATTAGACTCCAAGATCAGGGAAATCACATGCTTTATCTTAGACTAGCATCCAAGATTTATAGATCACAGAGTAGCTGGGATTTCAGGTTACATATTTTCAACAGAGCTAAACTTTTACTGTTGATCGAGCAAGTGGCAAGAGCAGTCTTTTTAAAATTAATATATTAGTGGTGAGTTAATTGTCTTATTGTTATTGCTTATTTGATATTGTATTTAATTTAAAATAATTTCTAATCCCTTGACTTAAAGTATTCATTTGGGAGAATGCTACCTGACACCAATCCTTCTAGTGAAATTGAACACAGAATTAAAATTCAAAGATTATTGTGAAATTCAAAATGATTTTAATTTACTCAGAGGCACCAATAAATTTTTCCAAAGGAGACACCTTAAATATTTTTTTTTAATTTTAAGCTTTTATCTGTGTAAGTATTAAGTGGAAGTCTGACTCCAAAATCATAACAATGGCAATACTGGTAATACTAACAGTAATAACAATATAATAACAATAATATATGGAAATTTCTGTGGCCCAGGCATCATTGTAAGAAATTTAAATAGTTAATCTTCACAACAACCTTGTAAGATACTCTTATTATCTCAATTTTACAGATAAGGAAATGGACAGAGAGGCAAAGTAACTTGCCCAAGATGACACAGCTAGTAGGTGCTGTAATCTTGGTTCAGAATAGGCCATCTAGCTTCAGAGTTCAAATGCTGAAGTTCTTATGCACTGCAACAAGCTAAATAGTTAAGTCATAAGAGAAGCTGCTATGACAAAGAGCCCTAAATTATAATGATTTAAATAAGAGAGAAGTTTATTTCCTTCTCTCAAGTAGTAGTATAGAATGATTGGGTCAGGGCTGGCTAATAGCAGTGCCACTTTTTACGTGTGGCTTCCATCTCTGCTCCAAGTGTCTGCACACCTTGTTGCTATGTCCCAGCCCTCAGGAAGAGGGGAGCTGGAGGAGTGTATGGCAAGCAACTTCTGTTTAGAAGATGTAACCAGAAATTTCACTTCTGCTTGTGTTTGACCCAGTACTTGGTCATAAGGCCACACATATTTGGTCACAAGGCCACACATATTTGCAAGGGAGGTAGAGAAATGTATTCTGGTCATATGTCCAGTCAAACTTCTGTAGGATTTAGTAAAAGAAAGGAGACCACCAGGAGAACCACTCAGTCCAAAATCCAAGGTTTCTGGGACAGGTGCTTGTTTTAAATATTTTCCTTCATGGTCCAGTGATCTGAAGACAAAATAAAAACTTTTGTACTGTGTTCACCCCATACTCAACGTGGAAAATAATCTCAAAGGAAAGTCCCATTTAGATAAGGGTAGAGGGCAAAAGACTGTGATCAGCCATCCTCAATAGTTACGGAGCTCAGTGGTAGGATTCACCCACTCCTTGCCTTTATGTGGAACAAGCTCTTTGGTTAGCTCAACTTTAATGCTCCTTGGAGAATCTGCTTTGAACACTGCCTTCTCTGGACAGATTTTTCTTATTTATTATCCAAAAGTGGTTGTTTGAAACTGTCCTCTAATTGGGGCTTCCTAGTATTTGTATCTTCCTTCTTTCCAAGGCCAGGTTATAATCCAGGTTTATTTTAGGAGACAAGTAGCCAAAGGTTTTTGCAAGCCAGGTTTGTGGTCTCAGTAGAAATATAACTCCCTAAAAATTCTAGGGGGCTTCTGTCCTTTCTGTTTCTAGTGAGTTCCATGGAATTGTGCTAATCTAGGTTAACTAGTTCTGCCTTTGTCTAAGCCTAGATAAACCTATGGAAGACTTTAAAAAAAAATCTTTCCCAGTATCTTCTATTACCATTTTCCAAAGGTACCTGTTGGATATTTAATCACATTAAGCATATACTTCAGTCCACTAATTAGTTTATTTTGATATTTATGTTTTTGAGGTTTTCATGAAATTTTGCAGAGGGCTTAATGTGCTAACAGTCTATATACACTCTGTGACAGACTTGAGGATGGGATGGCTGGCTAGTTTCTTTAACAGTGAGCATGAGGTTTCCCAATGCTCTTATTGTGCTGTCTTCACTCTTTACTGGGAGTCCCAGGAACTTCCAAAACGTGAAAACATGTACAGAAGAAGTTGACACACCTCTAATTTGTGGCAAAGTTAAACTTGCTTGTAAATGTTCAAGTTCCTTTTAAAAATCCCACATTTCTAACAATTGTTATAGTCTACACATGTGTGTGCTTGTGAGTAGGTGTTTGTAGGTGTACGTATGTGTGTGTATGTAGCAGTTATGAAGGTAGACAGGAAATGTCCACATGCTACCCAAAGCTACTGAAACATGTCTTATTAAATATTCAACTCTATTCAAAACACACAGAAGATTCCTCATCAAAGCCAACTAATTAAGAATATGACCTTGTATCCTTTATTAATGAGCCATTTATAAGTGGAAATATCCAAGCTGAAACATAACAGTAACTATTTTCAGTATGAATGATTGATACCTCCTGGGAAGGTCTGCTTGGCTTGTTACTTAGTATATGGCAAACATTTGTTTTTATGTTTAGAATCACCATTAGGCTAAGTACATATCAACTAAATTGTCTTTAGAAATATCTCTGTAGCCTACAACTCATTTCTTACCCCTGCTATTTCTGTTTCAGCCTACAAATAATAGATTTTCTCCTTTTAAATTTGAAATTATCTTTGTTGTTATTGTTATTATTTTGTCATTTCCCAAACTGATCTGGATTCTTCAAAGTATGACAGAACACAAATGCATTCAGTTCCAATTCCCCACTTTGTTCACAAATCAAAAAGAACTGAGTGTTTTCAGATACTTAAACATATAAATTCATTCTTTTTTTCACTTCCATTCACATCTAACCTGGATTCCATCTGCAACTAAAACCAAAAGCTCTGAAACACCATAATAAACTGCTTTCGATGGGGTTTCGAGATCACTGGAAATGAGGAACATCAGCCATCTCACAGGGATAATCTGCTTAGATTTTTTTAGTCCAAACTCTACAAAATCCAGAGAGTGACATATATGGATATTTCTAAATTAACCCTAGAGAATGCCTTTCAGAATGGACTTCAACATTCAGGACCATACTGGTCCCATCCAGGCTGATCTCAAGACAATCTAGATTAGAAAAGAAAAAGAAAATTTCATATTTATTAGTTCAGAGATTTGGAATGCATGAGAAAGAGAAAGAAGTATTCCAAATATTGATTCATATTAATGCATTTAATTGAAAATAATGAAATTATCTGCTTATAATTTCTTTCAATTTCCCTTTTTCCTGAGTTCTTTGTGGACTACTTTAAAATTCTTTCATAATATAATGTATGGCCACTTTTCAGTTGATATTTGTGTAGGGAAGCACACAGTTGTCACATTATATAACAGATTGTTACTCTGTAGATTCTAATGTGTTACAAGAAATGAACGTCAAGCATAAACAACAAGCAAAGCCATACCCTACTACCTGACCTCAAGTTCAATTGCTTTTTAAAACAATAAAATTTTAAAACTTCTTAGTAATCTGTCACTAAAGCCAGATAATGTTAAGTACTGAAGCTCATCAGTTTTTAAAGCAGCATTTTTAGGGATCTCCTCTGCATAAAATAGATTGACAGGTAGCTACATATTTTTTAATTCAAAGTAAGCTAATAATATAGATAAGTCTTGCTCACCAAAAAATATTTTATTGGAGCATATTGTAAAGAAAAATCAAAACATATCCCACTCCTCAGAAAAGATGTTTAATTTTGTTTTGTATATTAAAAGGAAAGTAAAAAAATTTATAAAAAGGCATAGAGCTTAGAGGCTTATCTTATAAGAATTTTTAAACAGAAAATTGAAGAAACTCAATTTGTTGCCATAGTCCTGAACTTGGTGTCATTATAATGAGTCCACCATGAAAATCATGATTCCAAATTAATTTGACCAATTTCTGCTCATGTCTATTTTGATTTCTAACACTGTCCACTTTCAAGTCCAGCGGCTCTTTGCACTCAGCTCAGAATGTTTGTCCTCCTGCCTGGGGCATTTACTTGCCCGCCTCTCACTTGTTCCTGTTGAGAGAGGACAAGCTGTGTGAACATGGCAGTACTAAATGGCTTGCAGGCAGATAGGCCCAGAAGAAATTAAAACCACTGACGCATCAATTCTGAGACTTCTGGCCTCTAGAACTGTGAAACAATAAATTTCTATTGTTTATGCCACCGAGTTTGTGGAACTTTTTACAGTGGCTTTAGGACTCCAAAATGTTGTCAGAGAAGCTATCAGTTCTGTTCTGATGTTTTCTTTTTTTACTTTCCCATCTAAACATTACTTTCTTAAATTTGTAATTTTAATGTGTTTTTTGTTTTGTTTTGTTTTGTTTTTTGGTACCAGGGATTGAATCTAGGGGTGCTTAACCACTGAGCCATATCCCCAGCCCTCTTTTTAATATTTTGTTTAGAACAGAGTCTCACCAAGATGCTTCAGACCTTCCTAAATTGCTGAGGCTGGCTTTGAACTTGCAAACTGCCTCAGCCTCCTGAGCCTCTGGACTACGGACATGCGCCACCACACCTAATTTGTAATTCTTATCTAAGTGACCCATTTTTCAGTTTCTTGTGTATCCATCCAGAATTCATATGTGCGCAGTCAAGTGTATGTAATATCTAGAACTTCACTTAAGATCATGGTCATGCATCATGCTTTGCAATTCTTTGTTGCTTCTAATGTCTTACATATCTATCTCTTCACTCTGTATTCTTCTTTTCTAAGTATTACAAAATATTCCATTATGTAGATGTAGTATAAGTTGTTTGTCGCGTTGCCTATCGATGGACACTTGAGTAGTGTTAAGTTTTCCATTAGTATGAAAAGTGTTTTGATAAATTTCCTTGTACCTTTGTATCTTGTATCTTTGTATACTTTATTAAATATATCTATAAAATAAAGTCTTAACAGTATAATTACTTGTTTAAAGGTATATGCTATTATGTTCAGAGATATTTTTAATTGTTCTCCATAAAGGATCTAAAGCTCTTCATATAGATTTACATACATTTAAAAAAAACTTTCATTTTTAGGATTGTAGTATATGAAGGACGATTGCACATAAATTATGCTGTAATTATTTCTTGCTAATATATACTTCAGCTAATTATAAATGTTCATTGGACTTCAGATTCTGTGAATCACACAATAACTCAGTTTATAGCCGACTGACTGTAATATCAGGAAAGCAGTTGTTAAATTTACAGACAACATGAAGACAAATAATAATTCATTCCTTTGGAATAAGATAGAAGTTTGCACAAGAAACCCATTTGGAAATTTCTCAAAAAAAGTAAAACCACAGACATAAAATTCTAGAGCTAAATAGATCATATAGGAATTATCTAAACATTTTTTATTTTGTACAGACTCAACAATGTTAGAGCCAGAATTGTACTTGAGGCCATTCCAGTGCCCTAAATATATACACTCTAATGGATCCTGGGCTGGCTGACTAGACCATGTTTATTCTTATATTCTTAATCTTCTTCCTCTACTCCAATGGTCTCCTCACTGGATCCCCCCGCAAAATGGTCCCCCATCTCTTTCCATTTATCCCATATAAGGACAATATATTCATATGCTAACTATATATTGGCATTCACATTTTGAATGCTTACCACATGCCCAGGATTGTGAGAAATGCTAGAAAGAGAAGAATGATCAGAAACTTTCTGATCTGGGTTTACATCATGGATTGATTTATACCAAACCAGCCTTGGTATGGCTGAATTTGAAAAGGCATAATTAGGCAATGCAAGTTGACATTAAGGAACCAGCTCAGCTGGCATTGGGGTGAAGGTGGAGTAAAGGAGATGAAGTACTCAACCTCAGAAAGCTTGAGATCAGATGATAAAAGCAATGATTTGTCCTGTCTTTCAGAAAGTCGATAATGTATTAAGATGAGGTGGCAGAGTTGTGTAATGAGACAGAACTGTATGCAAATCCTGCCTCTTAATAATTTAGCATTTCTGTTTCTTTATCTGTAAAATGAAGGGAGAAGATATTATGATAAAAAATAAGACAATATTTTTAAATCACTGAATATGATATATAGTATAGAATAAATGCCAAAAAAATAGATATTTCATTTATCATTTTCAGTATCATGATATTCTAGTTTTATATTCATCCTAATAATTGCATAGTATTTTTACAGTATATTTATAGCAAAATAAATTATCAATTCCTACTTGGTAAATTAATTATGATTTGTTAATATGTTCTTTCCCATTCTTTAATATGGTATTTTTATAAGAATATAAAAATGAGCCAGGCATGATGGCACACACCTGAAATCCCAGTGGTTCAGGAGGCTGAGGTGGGAGGATCATGAGTTCAAAGCTACCTCAGCAATGTAGCAAGGCCCTAAGCAACTCAGTAAAATCTTGTCTCTAAATAAAATACGAAAAAAGGCTGGGATGTGGCTCAGTGGTTAAGCGCCCCTGGGTTCAATCTCTAGTGGGAAAACAAAAAAAGAATAGTTGTGTGAGAAACAAAGCATATCACTCAAATATATAAATGACCATATTTAAATATCTCCTAAAATTATGCTATATTTATATTTATGAAAGATTTTGCATATCAGGCATCTTCAATGTGAGTTATGTACAACTCAGGGTATGTAATATTGCTACTTAGCATATGTTTAGGAAATCAATCTTCTTGCCAAAATGAGAAAAATTATGAGGTTATAGATTGATTTCATGGGAGGAATCTACATGTAATTAAAATCCTTATCACAAAAAATTACTACAAATCTCAAAAACAGCTAATGAACTATTTCCCAGGGATAGGAACAATATTCCTGAGCACAATGTTTGTGTATCTTTTACTAAGTTCATTGCTCAGTGCAATTTAATTTTTTATTTCATCCTAGAAATTTTGGTTCATCTTTTAGTACACATCCAAAATGAAAAGAAAAAAGAAATGCTAGTATCTTAAAGTAGACCTGAAGAATGAAATTGTTTCAGTACTTTGCAGCTTGTCTCCTCCAGAGTGAGAGCTAATAACATGACTGTTTTCTGCAGAGCCACTTAAAGGATGCACAGACTTACAGAAAGTGCCATGGTGCTTCTCTTCAAAGTGGACCCCTCATGTACTTGTGGGTTCATAATATTTATTGCATAAAATTCTTTTCCCAGCTCTAGATTTTAAAGACTGAAACTACAGACTGAGATGTTAGGCTCCCTGTTCTCACAGTAAGAGAGCAGGTGACAAAGAAATAAGATGAAAGTAAAAGGACAATAGTAGGTTCACCCAACCCCTAGTCTATCAGAGTACATTTCCCAGAGGAAGAAGGCTACAGAGCTGGGTTGTTCAGGATGAGTAGGAGTTAAGCAAGTGATAGGTGGAGCAGAGAGCTGGGCGGTAGGGTATAGAGACAGTAGAAAAAGCAGCACTGGACAAACTTCCAGTTGTTCAGGTAGAACAGAGTACAGGGCAAAGTTCTATAATAGGACAGGGTGGAGATGAACCAGAAAAGGAAGGCAGCAGCCATGGTTTATTCTAAATGCAAGGCAGTTTCAAGTGATTTCAAGTAAAAGGGAGTTCAGATCTTCATTTTAGAGAAATGGCTTCAGCAACAATGTAGAAAATGCCATGTGTGGGCAAGCAATAGAACTGGTGGCAAAAGAGAGCCATTAAGACGACAATGCAAATCCCATGGCAAATGGGCACAAATACACAGATCAAATGGAAATCAAGCAAGTAAAAAATGATCAGGAGATGAAGAGAAGAAAACCTATCTACAGTTCTGGCAATTGGCTGGATAATAAGGGAGATGGAGAGGTGGGAGACTCAGATAACTGAGGTGTCTGGCTTGGAAACTTAATCTCTCCTGGTATTGAGATTATGGGGTATGGGACAAATTTGGGAAAGATAATTTCTAAGATCAATTTTGACTATTTTGAAAGGAACAGTAAAACTGGAGTTTGAGATGAAACTGGAATCTCTGCTTCTACTGGCGGGTGGGGTCTGTGTAAGCTTTAGGCCTCTGAAGCAGAGAAAGTCCATTTTATTGTTAGCAGATAATCACTGCTGCCAGCCAGCATCAGCTCTGAGGGTCACAGTTGACAAAGCCAGATTCTTCTCCTTGCTACCAAACAGGGTGTTGTGGCTATTAACGGCAGACCCTAGCAGCTTACTGTCAAATATTTTCCTGGTTCTTTTCTCACAAATTCAAAGAATGAAATCCACAGACAACAACAGAAGGCAAGAGAGAAAGGAATAGGATTTGTTTAAGTGAGAAGAAAAGAGATAGAACTCTCACAAGGTGCAAGGGGACCTTATAGCAGATTGCTCCTTTAAACATGCTAGTCTAAGGGCTTATATAGCTTCTAGGTAGGAGCATTGATAAAAATTCATGCTAAATAAGTATTGGAAAAGTGCTAAGGCTATTGGTTGGCCCTTTAGTCTGCAGTCTTTATTCAGTTATGTCCTACCCCTCTATTCCCATCACCCAAGAAAAAAGGAGTTAACTGGAATGTTTAGAATATTTTTCTACAGGTAATCTTATGGAGCATTCTTTACAATTAAAAAAAAATAGCACTAATTGGGATCCATTAACTATCCTATCTTATTCTTTCCTGATGCAAATTTTGAAACTAATGCAATAGAAGTCAGAAAGAGGAGGTTCATTGACGACAGAAATGCCCATGATGCTTCCAAAGGAAGCCATGTATGGTCAGCAAGACTCTGGCTCATCCTGGCAGATGGTACAACTGGCAGAGGAAAGCTAAAGGAGCCAGAAGGCTTCTCAACAGCAAAGTTGACTAACAGTAACTTCAACAAATAAGAGGTATTTTCTTCTTATACAGTAAGTCCATATGGTTATAGCAGATCAAAGATGTCAGAACTGAAGTCTTCACAATTCTCTTGGCCTTTCCTTCATAACACAATATAGTTGTTTCAGTTTTCAGATCCCTGTTCCAGGAAGCAGGAAAGAAGAAAAGAGAGAAAACTTTGAAAGAAACAGCCTCTGCATCAGCAAAGCAAAAGCTTTCCTTGGAATTCCCAGCAAATTTCTGTTTATAGCTCACTGGCCAGAATTATGTCAAAGGCTACACTTGACTACAAGATAAACACAGGAGGCCTTAGCATTCTCTTCAAAAGAAAAAAACAGAAATCAGAACAGATTTTGACCCAAACTGTGGTATCTGTCCTAGTTACATTAAAATTGAGGTGCTCGTAAGACATGAAGAGAGATGTTCAGGAAGCAGTGAATATGTGTCTGGGACGCATTAGAATGGCCTGTGCAGGGATGTAGTTTAAGACTGATTCTGCCAAGAGGGTAAATTATCTGTCTCAGAGTGCAACAGAGGAGAGTCAAAGGTATAACCCTGGAGAAGGCCAGATTTGAAGGGCTGGGCAGCAGCAGGAAAATACTCAAACAGGCTGTATTTGGTAATTGAGCAAATTCCTGCCTGATGAGCTGTATATTCTTTATTAATTAATAGACAGGATTGTCCAATGATAACAACGGTGATGCTGAAGTGAGGAGAGTAATGGGATTGATGAAGATTTGAAGTCATCCTTGTAGAGAAAGGGAGGATTCTAACTAGAATAATAGTGAAACAACTAGAAATAATAGAGAAATGATTAAGCAGTACTGAAAGACCAGCAAGAAACTTTTATGAGATTTGTCTTAAAATCTGTGTGACCTTTTCCATTGTCAATGAATAGCATGTAGAAACTTGGATGGAGATAGATTGCACAGTTACAGGACTTGAATGTTGCTATGCACCTTCAGTGAAATAAAAATGGAAGAACTAGAAATGGATGGTATGGACATAAATTCAGGATTAGAATCATGGGGATGGAAGTCCTCCAGGACTGAAGAACAGGGAGGAATAAGGTTAGAAGAAAGTATGTTAAGCCAAGTGCAGTGGTGCACACATATAATCCTAGAGACTCAGGAGGCTGAACCAGGAGGATCACAAGTTCCAGATTAGTTTAGCCTGAACAAGTCAGCAAGACTCTGTCTTCAAACAAAATGAAAAACAGGCTGGAGATGTGGTTCAGTGCTAGATTGCTTGCCTAGCATGCATGAGGTCCTGGGTTCAATTCCCAGTACCATAGACACATGGAAGTGTTTTATTTGGAGAAAATGCATGCGAATTTAAGATGTAAAGTGGAGCAGCTTGACTTGAATGAAAATATTTGGAGTTTGTACAAAGATACTGTTGAATGAAATAGAATGGGTTCATATGGACACTTAATGGCAAATTGTGAAACTGGAGAGTTGGTAAACCAAGGTGTTACACTGATAAATATGGACACAAAATAAAAATGTTGGTGGAAGATAGCGTGGGGAGGAGCCAGGAAAAATGAGCCAGAACAAAAGGTAATAAGATGGTTTGGAAGCTGTAGCAGCTGGGTGACAGGAGAAGGTAAACCTCTTGACTGTGCTGAGGCTACTGAGGGACTCAGCAGGCAGCTTTCCCTGGAGATGGCTTCACCATGGCAAGTTAGTTGTCTTTTCCCCAGTGGAGGGAATATTGTGGGAAACCTTTGAGGTTGTGGAAAGGCTTGCTTGCCATTGGGTGAGAATAGCAGGAGACCAGTGAAAACATGGGAAGATGTACCTAAGGAGATGGATTGTGTCCCGTGCAGGATTACAGGGGAGGAAATCGGCAGTATTATGGCATTTGGTCCTGGCATGAGGGTACCAAGGGTCTGGGATGGGGTGGAATCTGCTAGTTGCCAAGTTTCACACGACCTTGTTCTGAATGGGTGTCAGGGGCTCCAAGATGCTAGCAAATGCCTTTGCTCAAGGCTCCAACAGGACATTGGGGAAAATATATCCTGGAGTCCCAAAGAAACCTAAGTCCAGGTGTGCCAATAATGCAGCGACCTCTCCAGGAACCTCATCTCTTGTGGTGAAAGGAACAGCCAGCTCTGGAAGAAGGCCTGTCTTTTAGGAGCGGGTAGCCAGGCCAGCACATTCTGAGACACCATTACTGATTCATTAGACATGACAGGAACTGAGGGGAAGGTGAGAAAATGGGTCCCTCTGGAAGCAGCTGGGTGCTACAGGGAGTGAATGAATAAGTTAAAAAAAAAAACTTAGGTGAGTGCATAAAACTATTTAAAGAGACAAGGGAATTTTTTTCATCTTTGAGGAATAATCCCATGGGGTCAATAAAGGGAGGTACAGTATAAAGATATTTATCCACCAGCTTAAATAGTCATACTTGGTATTACTCTAAAAGTACAGTAATATCACCAAAAAAAAATGAGAAATACTACTTATTCCTTCCTGGCCAAACACCTCAGTAAGGAATGAAATGGGCATCCAGAGAAACCTATAACAAGAAACAGCATACTCATAGGTCCAGCAAAGAAACATACTCATAGGTCCAGCAAAGGCACAGCCAGGGGCACAGTAATGCCCACAGGTAATGCCATCCCTGCAGTGGTCCATGAGTTTCTTAAATTACATACTAAACATATATACTCTGCACAGTGTTGACCAAGAAAGTCCCTTTTCTTTATCTTACTGAACTCTAATGAGAGCTATGACAAGATGCTCAGGAATCAGGACTTACTTTGTGAGGTCTCTAACTCCAAGTGTGGAGATTTCTGGGGTTAAGGCCATTTTAAGCAGTTCTCCTAAATACAACCTTTTGTGTGTATATATATAAATGCTGAGGCTCCACCATAAGAACTGTCATTCGTTTTTGTGAATACACCTCCCAAATCCAGTGAAGAAGGAAATGAGAGCTGCTAATGAGCTTTTCCATTCCAGATTGTTTTTTAAAATTCTACTAGTGGGATTAATCACTTTTAGGATCAAAATATATTCCAAAATTTTGAATAGTCTGAAAAGAATGTTTCATGAAAAGAGGAGTTTGGCTGCATCTTACATTTCTATAGTGGCTTGACCAAGTAGGAGTATGTTATTCATAACATAGGAAAAAAAGGGTAGAGGTAGGCAGCCCAAAGTTGGCCCTGCAGCTCCACTGTATCATTTTGCTTATTCTGCTATAGTTTCCTCATGGTCACAAGATAGCTGCTGCTCATCCTTCAGGCTCGTGTTTACATTCCAAACAAAAGAAATGGAGCAACAAAGAAAAAATGTCATCAGGAAAATAAACTTGCCAGAAACCCACAGATGATATTCTGTTGTTTTTTTTTTCTTTTTGCTAGAACTGTGTTCCATAATGACCTTTAACTACAAGAGACACCGAGAAACAGAATTTTTAAATGTTGGACCCATTATTTCCTCCAACATAAAAGGGTCTTTCTATTACAAGAAAGAAAGGCAGGAGGAGTGGACATTGTACAGCCATCTAATGTAGGCTGCCACAGTACTTGACATCCTTGATACAATTCTTCTCCCTCTCGACCCTTCATCATTTTGTAGCAAGAAACTAGATCAATGACTTTGTCACATAGCCAGTGCATGGCATGGCTGTATCTAAAATTCACAGGTGCTACTCTGAGGATAGCCGTTCTCTTTCCCATGTATCCCACAGTTCTCTTGTTCCATAAAATGCGCAAAGCATTCCCATATTGATACCACCTTTTCTCCTAACTTCCCAACTCTGTCCACTCTTCATCCACTGAGTTTATCTGGTACATAAAATCTTAGGTTTTTTGGATTTTATTATGACAAATTCAGTTCATTACTATGACAACTAATTTCTATCATTTTAATGCAGGATTGTGGCTTGTTAATTCATCCAGAGGAGACCTGTGGGTTACAGCCTATTTCTCTTGAGTACATTGAAGTCATTTCACACCCGGAACTGAAGAATTGTCCATCTGGGGACATAAAAGGTGACTATAACTTTGGACATAATTTCTTCTTTAAAAAATTTAACATAGATAAGTATAAACTTATTTAAACTATCATTGTAAAAGAATCAAAGGCATTACTTTTTTTCACTAGCATGAACTACTATACACATAATAAATATGAATGCATGTTTTAATATTCAAAATACTTTGATTAATCAAATTCTTTTATCTTCATCTTCCCCTCTTCTGCTTATTTCCAAATCTCAATTCAAGAGTTACTTCTGCCAGGGAGCCATCCTTAATCCTCAAATCCATTTCCTTCTATATTTCATAGCACTGCACTTTTCTTTTATAGTAATTACCACAGTTGTTTAAATAATTAAATATGTAACTAGTTGCAGGATGTCAGTTTTTCCAAGTTATTAGCTTTAGGAGGGCAAGGTGTCTGACTTATTTACATCATATCAATTCACTTGGTGCCATAATTTGTACATAGTAGGCAGAGAATAATTATCAGTGGTGAATCAAAGAACTGCAAAGGATTCAGGTTTAGTTACAAAGAATTTATTTTAATTTTTAAAAATTCTTGAGAATGGTAATTACTGCTCCCCATATATTGAGCATTAAAACAAGGAGAAAAATTAAGACCTCAAACTCTAATTACAGTATTATATCCTGCCTAAGCCTTGAGCAGACCTGGAATGAGATATGTCTTTGAGATCACTCTCCCATTCCCTGTTTTTTCTTTCCTAGCAATCATCTTTCAGTGGAGATAGTGGCATCAAGACAAAACTGGGACTAAAATTGCATTCAAAGCGATTATGAGAGCAGGGAGCAGCTTCTCTAAGCTTCCTGGTTACCATTCTGTCCTCCTGACCCCTGGTCTCCCTTCACCTAACAAGTCTGAGAAAATGTTCAGGAGCTTGCCATGAACTTCACACCACTGCTTGAATGGGAAATGTGTTTCCCAAATGGGCAGAGCAAATTGCAATTTGGCATGCATGGTTAGCCAACGTGGGCAGGTCCCTGTTCTTAAACATGTGTTCTAAATGATAAATTCCAGTCAGTGTATGAGAAGGGATTTACCCATTGTGTGTCAGGTGGCATGATTTGTGATTCTCTGCTAGAGGAGACACGTACTCTTAATGTACAAAGGGGACACTGATATGTCTGGTTAACTATTTTTTTTTAATCACTTGACAATTTACAACAATCATAAAACAACTTAATTCTATTCCTCTGACTGCACCAAGTCAAAAGTTCTTCCACGATAAGTTCAAGATACATTACTGGGATTCCTCAAGAAAAGGCAGCTTGTTCTGCCATGAAACGTGTGGTTACTTACGTCAGGCTCGGTTGTGAGCAGTCTCTGTGTTAGGACCTTCGAGGAGAGGCTGTCAATTGGGACCTCTGAAAAGATCTCCAAATTGACTAACAAATCAAGCCCATGCTCTTTTGCCTAAAAATTCAAGGCCTCCTTATACCAGCTCTTCTCTTAGTTTCAATCTCACCTCCTCCCAGCCTCGTTGCCTCATGTATGCCAACAGTGCAGGTCCAGGACTCCAGGTTCATGTCCACACTGTTCCTGCACATTACAAATCCACTTCCTGCCATTGCCTAACTTCTTCTGATGCTTATCTTCCTCTCCAAGAAGCCTTTCTTCTCTACCAGATTGCCAGTTTGGTGTCACTTCTGTGTTCCATACCAATCCTGGGCACAGATTTATGATAGCACTTAGAAGTAGGTACTTACACTGGTCAGTGATCTCCAAAATGGAATGATGCACACCAGGAAGGGGAAGGACCTGCACAAGGTAATCCACTGGAGTGAAGTTAGTAAACATACAAAAAGATGTATTTTTTTTCCTAGCCATTTTTATTTTTATGTTTTATAATGGACATAATATATAAGTATCAATTTATCTGTACACGTGTTACAATGTACGTATAATAGACGTCAAGTGACCATGAGCAGTAATGCTTTTACTGATAGTTTCCCTAGCTTACTTGTTTGGCACATATTGTTCCTGTTCATCCCTCAATTCTAATATATGTCTGAAAAATGGTTGTTGAACTGAAACTAAGATCCAAACCATCCTCCCTTCCACCGAAGATTATGAGCAGCCAGGACACAATGATCAAGATAAACTTCTCCCCACTGGAGCTCCTAAGGACATAAAGACTCAAAATTAACAAGTGAGATCAGGATGGCAGCTTCCAAGAATGTATTCTTTGCTGCCAGAGATGATTTCCTTCCTTAATAGCAGGATTCCCTTCTGATGAAAGATGTCATGGCAGGCAACACTGAAAGGAAGCTTATTCAGGCACTCTAGGTTTAGCTTATGTAGCCAAACACAATCATGTTCAAAAATCTTATTTTAAGAGCATATTACATTTACTCAGCAAAACTGGATCCATTTTTTTTCACTTTGTAGTGTAATGATGTCAAAATGTCTTTTTCACTAACATTATCTAATGTACTTTTGAATAACTATGTTTTAATTCTCAGATTGTTGTCTATCATTTAGGAAATAATTCAACTAAGACATAATCTAAGAATTAAATCAGTTGCTTAAGAAAGAAGCAATTCTTCTAATTTGGAGAAAGAAGAAATGTACATAGTGGCTAATGAATGATATTTAACTTTAAGGAAAAGAACTCCGATGGCATTTTATGATATGAAAACCATTAAAAGATTTCATACCTTATATTAGCAAGGAAACATGACATAAATCTAACATTTCTCATATTTAATATATAAATGATTTTTTTCTTCATAATAAAAACCACTTTATTTTATTTATTTATTTTTTTAGTTGTAGATGGACACAATGTCTTTATTTTATTGCTTTGTATGTGGTGCTGAGGATCGAACCCAGGGCCTCACGCATGCAAGGCAAGCGCTCTACTGCTGAGCCACAATCCCAGCTCCAAAAAAACCACTTTATTTTATACTACTAGAGAGCCAGGAATTAGTGCTAGCAATTATATGACTTTATATCTCACCGTAGTCCTGAATCACAGAATTGAACTTCACTATTGGATCACTCGGATTCACTTCAACGGCTGAAATCTAGTTTGCATTAAACATAGAGCTATAAATATAAATAAAATAAATTCTTCTAAAAGATAGTTCCACTCCTCAGAATGTTATTCCTTAAAGCATATGTCATACTTTATTTCAGAAATCACAGCTTTGATTCATTCAGTGTTTAAATATATAACATAGAATTTATGTCCCTTTTTCTGGCAATTTTAGTTAAGGGCTGGTGTCACTTAAAATGTCAAGAACCCCAATCCTGCAGATGTTATACAGATGGCTATTTCAAGCAGTAATAGTAACCCACAATAAATAAAAGGCATTGTTCACCAATACAAAAATGCAAAAAATTATGACTGTATAAATACATAGTAGTGTGAACCATAGGGGCCAAGTTTTCAGAGACCAAAATCAAGCCTCCTTTTTATGTACACACAATGTTATGCCCACAAACTAATTACACCCATATTTGAGTCTTTGTGCATTCAACTGACCACTTGTTTCTTCATCCTTATCAACAAGTGGCCAAGGAGGGACTGTTTGTGAAAAATGAGCTGTCAGCAAGGTTGTGGGTGGAGAGTGCCTGGGTTAGAGGTGGTATGCATATTCTCTCAGATACTTGGCCATCTGATGAAAACTTTCAGAAAAACATTTATGCTCCCAATATACTGGCTTCTATTATAAAGAAAATTGACAATCTTTGTTTAAACATGGTCTCTATCAACACATGAACCCACTGAGTAAATTCAGTTTTATAAAATAAAGGAAAATTCATTACAACAACCAGTTTGTGGGTTTTCCTATAAATGCTACCAAAGAGACTGTTGGGCCATATTTCATTTTCAACTGATGGTTTTATGCTGACCTAGCCTAACATGATAAAAGAGGAGCAAGTTGCAGACTCTTGGTAATGGTCCAGCTCTGTCATGAACAGCATGGCCCCACTTGAAGTCCTTTAACTCTTTAGGGCCCTCGCTTGCCTCATTTATAAAACAAGAGGATGGAAAAAATGAGCTGAAGTGCCTTCTGCTCTGACCAAGATGATTCTACACATCACTGAATACAAATCTCCATAATGAAAAGACTAAGCTTTTTTCTAAGGAAGTTTCCTGGGGAATTCATCAAGAAATATTAAACTTTAGGTGTGTCTAAATCAAATAGTATTAAAGGAGCCAGAGATGTGAGTGAGGTTGTTTACTGAATGTAAACCATGTATGTTGGAAGAAAATTGGAGTTAGGAATCCAGATATATTCTGAATTAAAAAGAATTACAAAAAGAGAATTGGTGGGGAAAATGGGCACATTTGAGGATAACCTGCATTTTTCCATTCAAAATAAGTACCTGTCCCACATTTTCTGTCTTTTAATATTATTAGTACTTTCTCCATCTGGTAATTCTGTTTGTTTGTTGGTTGGTTTGTTTGGTTTTTGTTTGTTTGTTTTAAATTTATTTATTTATTTAGATGCATTTCAAGTCATAGTACATATATAGAGCTCAATTTTCCATCTCTCTGGTTGCAGACAAGATAGAGTCACACCATTTGTGTCTTCATACATGCACCTAAGGTAGTGATGTCCATCTCATTCAACCATTTTTTGCTACTCCCATCCTCCCTTCCCTCCCCCACTTCCCCCCTGCCCCATCCAAAGTTCCTCCTTGGTAATTTTGAAAACACCTTGCACCTAGCACACCCTTCTTTTTTTTTTTTTCTCCAGAATATGCCATCTATGTGGAGGCCAGTCAGTTCTTCCGCCTCACTGTCCCTAAAGTACCATGCCTTCCATGTCTCCAAATTTATCTATCCATAAAGTCTTGTTCACATTTTATGCTCCATGGAAACTTCCAGAAAACTCTGACTTTCATGACTCTATTGATTCTGAATTACTTTGGCTTGCTTGAGGTTGAGGTGTGGGAGTAAAATATATGCATCAACTGGTAGGTGCCGGGCACTGTGTCAGGTACTATACATATTTTCCTTACAAAGAAGTAAGTAGAATCATGAAAATATTAATTTAAACAGTGAATTGCAACCTTGAGTTTGTATTGGAATCAATGAAGAACAGTCCCATGTCTCGTGATTCTGCCATAATCAGTCTGGGGTATAACCACGGTATGGGTATTACAAAAAGCTTTCTGGGTAATTTGAATTTGCAGTCAACATTGAGGTCCTCAGGGCTTGTCAGAGGCAGCAGAGACCAGATGTGTATATCTCCAAATCCTAGGCTCTTTCACTACCACACAGATATAACTGAGTATCAATTTTACATTCCCCGTTATGATAGTATAATTATTTTACATGTATACATCATAATACTTGAAACTGAAAATCAATTTTTGGTACTCAGAATTATAGTTAGGAACATGGGCCTTAGAGCAGATAGTCCAGTTCAAATCCTGCTTCTTGGAGGTCAACAAGCAACTTAAACTTTCAGAACCCCAGTTAAGAAGGTGATAATAGGGTGAGTCTGTGGTTTAAATTAGTTAGTATATTAAAGCACTCCCTGGCATATGGGAGGTGCAATTAAAAATCCTGTTTTTAAATTACTATGACATTTGCATCCTAAGCTAAGTAAGCCAATCCCAAAAAAACAAAGACTGAATGTTCTCTCTGATAAGTGGATGCTGATCCATAATGGGGGAGGGGGCATGGGACGAAAGGAAGAACTTTGGTCAAAGGGGACGGAGAGGAGGGAAGGGGACATGGGAACAGAAAAGATGATGGAATGAAATGCACCTCATTACCCTAGAGTCATGTATGACTGCACATATGGTGCAACTCTACGTCATGTACAACCAGAGAAATGAAAAGTTGTACTCCGTTTGTGTACAATGAATCAAAATGCATTCTGCTGTCATGTATATTTAAGTAGAATAAATAAATTTTTAAAAATAAATTATTATGATATTTTAACACCAGTGGCACCTAACACTTCAACAGGATAGATCTTAATATATTAAGTTAAGCTACACTGAGTGATATGTTTGTGGAAAAATGGAAAAATGGAAAAATGGAGTGCCACTCCCCAGTCCTGGAATTGTGTAGAACATATAGAGTAAGTAGTCATAGAATGAGACAGTTTTATGGAATTCTCATTACACTGAAAAATCAAAGCAAAGAAAAACACTATAGCATGAAGAACAAATATGTCTGCATTGCTTTTGAATTTTAGATCTGCAATTCTGCTTCAGTTGATTTTGTACCCCTAAAGTGATTCTGTGATACATTTTCTTTCCTTCCTTGAAATTCACAATTTCTCATCTCCTTCGCCTTGTATTTGCTTTTCTCCTTCAGTTTCTCCCTCTAAAATGCTCATGCTTTTTCTCTTTCTGTGATCAATCAATACAAGCCATAAACTATAATCCCATTTATATCTTACTATCTGTAACTACTTCCACAAACACAAACCTCACATACACAACTCTGACATCCCTGAAGTCATGAATGTGAAATGTATTATGTTCATGCCCTGAAAAGAAATTCTTATCACACTAAATTCATATCACACCAGAGACTTTTACTAGCAGCACCACAAATCAGACCCAGAATGGATGAAGTTTTTAAATTGTTTTTCTTTCTGAATTCAAAAAAGTAGATGAACTCTGCAGGTAACTAGGCCCTTTAAGTACCTTATTCCATTACATCCTCACACCAATCATGTAAGTACATGATAGATCTCACCTAACAGATAAAGAAATGAAGGAGACACAGCCAGAAACAGCTGGAGACTGACACAAACACACACACACAAAATCAATCAAATTGAGGAATAATAACTTTTCTCTGAAATAAAGAAAAATCAGAATTCAGAAGTAGTTCTCTTGTACCTTAAATCTTTTGAGAGCAGGGAAAATATCCGTTTTTGGATTAGCAATCTAAGAATGTGTTAGTTTAGTATATATTTGAGACCTACTAATAATTTGAGGTGCTCAATCTACTTCAGTCTTATTGACCAAAGTAGTAGTGATATGCTGTTTAAAAATAAGTAATAATTGAGTAGTACCTGATCACTTAATTTTTTTAAATGTAAGCATATGGTTTCATGGAACAGAGCTCATAATTTCAATGTGAGCTGTGCTATTTTAGAACATTACTACAGTGCTTCTATTTGGTTGGCAGGAGGCCATCATTGCTCCACTGGATTTATATGATAAGAATAATCTTCTCACTATAATTTCTATAATTGTGTGCCATACGCTGGAGTCTAAAGTTACTTGCAAACTATAATTTTACCAGTAGAAACTAAACCAAAGGAAGTTTTGCCATCTGTTCCAGGCCAGTGGATCGTGCCTTGTCTTAGTTGTTCTGACAACAGGACCTGTGACTGGAGAAAAATAACCTGGCAGCCCCACAACTGCCACCATGGTGTCCTAACTAAGCCTCAGCTCCAGCAGTGCCTGGGAGGAAGGAAGGTAGGTGCTTCATCTAGTCCTGTCGGGGAAGCCTTTAATTTTTGCTGCCCGCAGCTCTAAAAACCAGGCGGTTATATCTACTAGACCAATTTCTTGCCCTCACTCACAGAGGAAAACTAATTGAATGCAACTTGGATTTCCAATTATATGTAGATGATATGTAGAAGAGCTTTAACAATTCTTGCTCAAAATATTCATTTTTATCTCCATCAGTCTACTTGACAGATGGAGGATATTAAAGTCGTGTCCTGCGCTGACCTAATTCCATGCTGTCTATGCAGCACAAGTTGTTAGGAGCTTGCCACATCAATTGACAGTTGGCAGTTCAGAGCAGCTGGCCTTGTCAACCACAGCTCTAGGGGCACTGCTGTTAGACAGACATCTGTAGCTCAATCCAAGAAATCAAATGCATGCAAGACGCACTTCTTGTAGAACTTATCAAGTGCATGGCATTGTTTTGACACTCTAACCTTGCTGATCTTCTTTCACATTCCTGGGCAGGTCTCACATGGACCTCACTAAATCGATTTCCCCTTTAGTGAGTCTTCTAAGTTGATTTCTTGGACATGCATTGTCTTCTTGCTAGGCATGCTCTGACTAGGTAGAGTCCTGGCAGAACTCTTGGACAAACAGATTCATAGACTGAGATGCTTGCTTAATAACATCAAGTAAGTAATCTTCACCAGATTTTCCAAGTACTTTTTATTAGATGAACATTTACTTATATACTGTGTGTAAAATCTCACACATGGGCATGATTTCAAAAGTTGACTTTTACAAAATTATATTTATGCATTAAAAAAAAACCTGGAGGCCAGGCATGATGATGCACACCTGTAATCCTAGCAACTAGGGAAGCTGAGGCAGGAGGATCATGAGTTCAAAGCCAGCCTCTACAACTTAGTGAGGTCCTAAGTAACTTAGTGAAACTCTGGATCTAAATAAAATATTTAAAAGGGTCTGGGGATGTGCAACTGTGGTTAATTGCCCCTGGATTTGATCCCTGGTACCCAAAACAAAAAACTGGATAGAATATGTAATAGAATGTATGACAAATTTTCTACTAGTAACTGGTTTAAGAAGCATGACAGGAAGTGAGGGACAGAACAGGAAAGTAGACATCTTCTTCATGATTTTAATAGAAATTCTCCAGTTTTCATGATTAAGGATATCCCTAATGATAAAGCAACAATATTAATTTTTACAAAAGGGAGAAAAGAAAAACAATTACTTAGAAACTGATGTTGCCATCAGTAATATTAACGGAGCATTGATTCTGTATGGGGAATTACGCACCTAACCTCTTTATGTTTTAAATACCAACAGACTGTAAGCTTCATGAGGGCAGGGAATATATTTGATTCATTGCTATAACCTGATTGCTAAGTGCAATTTTTGATACATAATCATCCCTCAATATTTGTAAGGCTGAAGATGTAGATCGGTGATAGGGCATATGCTTAGTAAGGCTCTATCTGGATTCAAAGTCTAATATCAACAAATAAATATTGGTTGAGTAAATGAATGAAGTAAAATCTTGTTTACTCCTAATCATAACTCTGTAATAATAATATATTTGTATTATTAGTAGAGTAATATATTATTAGTAATAGTTTTTCTTTTTAAGAAAATTCAAGTTCTGAGAGATTGGGTAATTCACCCATCACTGCAGAAATGTGAGAGTGGCTGTGACTCAGGCACTTTGAATCCCAGCTTGGACATGCGTCCTCCATAGCTTAGAAATGCAGCACTGGAAGCAATGACAATCCCTGTTGCCACATCAGCCAGATGTCTCCAAACTCAGAAATACCATCCTGACCTCAGAATTTAGAGTATTCAGTAAAATTCCAAGAAGATGTCACAGTTTATTAACCTGAAAAGCAGTAGACATTAAGTTCATCACTAAATTCTGTGGTTTGGGATGGGACATGTATTGTTTCTCAGGCTTATTTTCTCCATGTAAAATAATAAGTAAACATGATCTAAGCCTCTACTGTGGATTAATTGATTTTGTAGAAAGCTAAAGGCCATCCTGCCTGCCTTTGCTGGAAATGCTTTAATAAAATACCATGGACTGGGTGGCTCAAACAACAGACACTTATTTCCCACAGCTTTGGATATTGAGGAGACTTAGATCAAGATGCCAGCATGGTCAGCTTCTGTTGAGAGTCCTTCCTCTTCCTGGCTTCTGGTGACTGCCTTCCTGTAGTTTTCACGTGGAAGAAAGAAAAAGCTCTGGTATCTTCCTTTTATAAGGATACAGCCTCATCATGGGGACTCTACCTTCACGATCCATCTAAACATAATTACCTCCTGAGTGTCCACCTCCCGATATTGTCACGCTGCAAGGTTACTAGTTCAACACATGAATTTGGAGTGGACATAAGAATTCAGTCCATAACTCTGTCTCTAGTAATTTCAAAGTTGATTTTTAACAACTCTATAAGATAATGGTAGGGCTGGGGTTGTGGCGCAGGGGTAGCGTGCTCGCCTAGCACGCGTGAGGCACTGGGTTCGATCCTCAGCACCACATAAAAATAAAATAAAGATATTGTGTCCACCTACAACTAAAAAATAAATATTAAAAAAAAAGATAATGGTAAAGAAGGTAGATCACTTTTTCCTACTTGTTAAGCAAGAAAGATTTATTGTTGCAAAGTCTGAAAACAGTGTCCTATTCTCTGATTAGGTGACCCCAGCCGAGACCAACTAGCTGCCTGCATAACAGTGAGGGCTTATTGTATCGCCTTGCCTAGTTCAGACTCCTCCTTGAGACCCAAGTGCTCAGAAACTCACATTTTCCAAGACACTGGCACTGGTCCTACAAGTGTGATTTGTTTTCCAGGATGCTAATTTATTTTATACACAAACAGGGAAGTGTTGTCCCCTTTTAGCAGAGGAGTGGCATAACAAGAACTATAAAGATCTTCCCATAGCAGAAGGAAGACTGCCTAAGATAAGAAGGACATGAATGCTAGGAAGACTAAGGTTGTTTATGGAAAAATTCCAACATGCAATACTGAGGAGGCAAAGCAAGACTGTGTATAGAATAATCCCATTGATGTAAAAACTAACGCATACATACAAACATGCTTGCCTACACAGAGAATTTTGGAAGTAACAAATTGGTAAAAGCGAATGCAATAGATGGAGGGGAGTACAAGAGGGGTAGGGTACAAAATGAAAATGCAGAACCCTGTGTTAAAATATTATTAAGAATCCCAAGACAATGGTGGGACAATAAACCAAGCACAGAACCCTTCCAAGAACAGGCTGGTGAGACTGTCCAAGTCACATGCTCACTAAAGCAGCTGAGGTCGTATAGCATGGCTGGGGGAGAGTGCGAAGATATCTTTAAGTATGTGTGTTTTCATTTTCACAATATGTGAACATTGCTCTCTTAAATTAAAACTGTATATGTTAGAGCTGGAGGACTGGCAGAGCACTTGCCTGTCACCAGCATGAGACTATGGGTTCAATCCCCATACTGCAATCAATCTATACAATCAATACAAAATAGAAATCTATATTTTAAAAGATTGTCTAAATCATAACTAGCACAGAGCTAATGGAAATGCAAAGGAGGAAGATCCTCAGAAGATATTTCACATTGAGTCACAGGATTTGGTAATACTGTCAGATGCCTACATTAACAAGCCTCATAAAGTAGAGATGATTATAAACATTCAAAGCTGCAACTATGTTTAGCACTTGGTTTAAGAAAGCTCCATTTATTAATTGGAGTATTTAAGCAAAAAGTTTCCCAGTTTATTTGTTTTTTACTTTCAATTAGAATAATAAAAATATACCTAGTACTTCTTAATTCTCATGTTTGATTACTAAGACAAATAAGTTCTCATCCTACCCAGAATTTTCTGTAATCACCATGCCATTCCAAAGAATCTTAAGGCATAATAATTACAAGAATGGAAGAAAAAGTAATACAAATACTTTGCTTTTTAAATGTATTATATGCTGATCTTTTGTATCTCTTCCTACCATGTCAAATATTCAATAAAAGAAACAAATTCTTTAGTAATATTCACTTAACATGTACACAAGGACAATAAGGTGGTAATGAAGCAGGAAGAGGTTCAATCAAACAGGCAATCAGAAAGCCTGAGCTATAGTTCTCATCACCAACAAAGTGATTATTTTTATTCATCAAACTCATCAGATTTACTATGCTGCCCCATGCCAGAAATAATGGTGTTATCAGTTATCCATATGTTATCACAGATCTGAGTCCCCCATCACTTAAGGCTAAGTTCCAAGACATGTTGAAACTTTTGTGATGTCACTTCATTCATTCATCTAATGTTTTTTGAGGTAAGAAGCTATCCCAGGAGCATACAGCATTTTTCCAGATGCTAAATTTCTAGTGGAAGAAGACAAATGAGAGAAGTAATCATTGCAAAACAGCATGATGATTGTCACAGCAGGAGGCAGTCCCCAGATAGAGACTGGAAGGGTTTGGAGAAGTTGCCAGAAAGAAGATGGCTGGGCAGAGCAGTGTTTGTACTGTGAGGTCACCTATGAATCGGTTGTTTTGAAATAGTTTAATTGAACTAGAAAAAGTAGTGTCTTCATTTTTCCCAAGAGCATTTACTGTGAGAATCCCATCCCCCAAGCCAAGTGTTTTTTGACTTCCCTCTTAGTGGAATAAAGGAGAAGGATCCAACCAAGTGAGAAAGACACTAGAGATGGTGCTAAGGTTCTCATTTGTTCAGGTCTCCAGTTTACATACTGTGGATTATTATAAAAGTAGAGTTGCACTTAAACACATAATTTCTAATGGTATAGTAGTTCTACTAACCTGAAGACTCAAAAGTAATACAGAAAAAAAGTAGAAAACTAAGATGTTTAATACTGAGAATCCAGAAATTTCATTCTTTTTTTTTTCTTCTTGGTACTGGAGATTGAACACAGGGGCACTAGACCACTGAGCCACATCCCCAGCCCTATTTTGTGTTTTATGTACAGTCAAGGTCTCACTGAGTTGCTTAGCGCCTTGCCGTTGCTGAGGCTGGGTTTGAACTCGCGATTCCCCTGTCTCAGCCTCCCTAAGTGCTGGGATTACAGGCTTGCGCCACTGCGCCCGGCTCAGAAATTTCATTCTTGCTATGAATAAGTAGTTCAAAACTATTGTGCTGCAAAAAGAAAAGAAGAAAAAAGATGTTTAATTTAAATCCTAACTTTGGCAAGCTTCATTTTGGGGGGAACATTAAACTGAATTATCTTTCTCCAAAGAATCAAATGTAAAGGCAACAGAATTTGACAAGTCCAGTGAGAATTATTAAAAAGTTAGGCCTTCAAATAGCATTCCACTTTCTTTAGAATCTCCAAGTAGTCATTTCTCTCTGTCGAGTTTCCTTATGTTGTTATTAGGACCTATTCCATCTTTTTCCTACTATTTTACATTGATGAATGCCAAGACTATGTTTGAAAATACAAGCCCACCTGCAAGGAAGGAACAAGACACAAATCAGTTGAGATTTGAAAAGGGGTTCAGGTTTCCAGTAACTTCGACCAGGAACCTCACTGCACTTAAAGACCTGTGAGCATCACTGAACTTTCTGAGCACCCCTCCTCCTTTCATTTGCTTCATTTCAGCGTTAACAGAAGGAAAGACAGATCAAGCTCTCTGGTGAAAAGACAAAGCAACCTTTCTCCTTGGAGCATTTGTACAATTCATTTCTGTAGCACACTTGAGCATTATGGAGGGAAGGTACACGTAAGATCCCTTTTAAACTCTAGCTTTATCCAAACAGGATGTGTCTCATTTATAGGTTTTTTTAAATATGTTTAAGTTTTGTGATTCTGTGTTGAATCAAAGCAAAATCAGTTGACAAACACTAGGATTCCAATTATATGTTCACACTTTTCTCTAA
The DNA here is from genome assembly GCA_004024805.1 of Geosciurus inauris. Taxonomy (NCBI): domain Eukaryota; kingdom Metazoa; phylum Chordata; class Mammalia; order Rodentia; family Sciuridae; genus Geosciurus; species Geosciurus inauris. The sequence goes on from PVHX01002089.1 coordinate 99,335, forward strand.
ATAAATACCCACTTCTTAAAAGAATGAATGGAACATTGATAAAAATTTGTCAGAGCTTACCTTTATAATCACAGTGTGAAATACGTAGGAAATAGTTTAGAAATATGACAATCAAATTCACTGCTGAAAATCAAGCAACTATATCATGTAACCCAACTGAATGAAACAAGCCCTTATTTTGTTTGTCATCTGAAAACAGTTTAGAATTTAAACCAGTAATAAAATATCTGAAAGAAGAGTGCAATTAAGAAAGGCAAATATAAAAGGCAATGTTTACAGAAAGTACTTGAACTCAGCTGTTAAAACAGGAAATGTATCTTAAATTTTTAAGTAATGTTTTCAAGCTAAGTAGTGTCTTGGACCTAAAGGTGTTCAAATTTTTGAAGTGTGGCTAATTTATAATAATATATTGTGAGTAATGTGAATTCCATTATGGCTACTTAATTTATCATTGCTGTCACTTTGAATAACCCAATAATCGGAGCTGGATATAAGAAGGGGAGTGTACCTCATGCTCCCCAGGAGAGGATGACTCATACTTGATGCCCTCCTTCAGCATTTAGTAAATACACTGACAAGCCAGACAAAATGGTGACATAAGCAGTTTAGTTCCAACAGCTAGAAGAACCATGTTTAACTGGTGTTATATAGTTGTTTGATTTTCTTTGTGGTCAAAGTTTGTGTTTGAAGGTGTTTTGCTTAAATCTCAATCTCACATTTGTTTTTACCCCCAAACAGCCATTTTGGCTGCCCATCTATAGTCAGTTTAATTAAAATGCATGATTGGAATATATTCATTGTAGCCAAATCACATTCCACAGAGAGAGGCTTTGTTGAACTGGATTTTTGTCATTATTTGAATATCATTAGTCATCGGATCTGTCTGGCTTCATATTGTAGCTGGACACCCTTCGTCTCCTTTAGAAATGGGTGTCTATCTTATGAGCGCAGTGCTTCAGAATCCTAGGGTTCCTCAGCATCACCATGTAGCTTTCTCACCACAAGTGCTATACTTGGCCTTGAGTTAGATGTGATGAATAAGACTTCTCACTGCACTTTCATCTTCTTTATTTATATCCTGTGAATGCTCTCCAGTCAGCAGGCATTACCTACACTAGTGGATGATAGTACCTATTGCTCTCCTGTGGGACTTCCTCTCTTGGATGTTTCAGTGGGTTCCTGCTAGCTGGATGAACCCTGTGTTGTCAGCCTCTTGCATTTTATTGGGCCAAAGGAATGCTTCTATTTCTGTACATATTAAATGCAACCTATGCTGAAGAAAGAGAAAAAGGAGAGAAATAAAATTTGCAATCCCTGTGATGCATAAAAAGATTTCTATTCTTAAAGAAATGGTTCCCTGCCACAAATAATAATTAGAAATAGTATGTATTGATGAATAAACAACCAAAACTTTGGGAACTTTTGATTTAAATATTCAGTGAAGTTATTTTTATTCCATAAAAAGAAAACACACAAAAATATTCTTACTGGCTATTTGTATTTAATGATCATTTTTCCCCCTTCAATTGTTTATGCCCACCAATACCTGTATATGTTAATTGAAGGAAATAATTTTTCATGGAGAGAGGAAAATTCATTTATTAATTGAATGGATAATCACAAATATTTTTTTTATAATTTAGGGTTTTTGAAATAGAATTTGTCCTCTAAAACAAATAGTCTGCACATTTCCTTTTAATAAATCTGAATGATCTAAAAGATATAAAAGATTGAAAATGAATCATGTGGCTGAAAAGAACAAATCTTTAATTCATGATATTAATTCTTAAATTCTGTGTTGCACGTTTAAAAGGGCTGGCATTTTGATGTTAGAAATCTTTTAGTTAGGAATACAAGTTAACCTCTTACAAAATCTGCTTCACTGATAGAATAATCAATTTAATACCACAACTTCATTTTATTTTAGTTATGCTTCTATTAGCTTCATCTCTCATGAATGGAAAGGCAATGGGATAAGATAGTCCTATAAAAATGGTCTTCCCAAAGCTGTGTCGACTGGATTGAAAAATGCTATCTAGATATTTGCTGTGTAACAGAACTTGTTTTGCAAATGATGGTGGTGATGCTTCTTCTGGCTTCTGTGTAGCACTTCTTGGACAAGGATGCACCGTGGAAACACCAGAGACCTGCTCTGAGCATGTTGGCTTGCTCGGGTGACAGTCCCCCATCCAGAACCTTGGTTTCTGCAGCAGCCCTTCTAGTCCTGCTGGGGTCAGTAGTAGCAGCTTGGTGGTGGGGGAGGGAGACTATGGTGACTCAGTCATCTCCATCTTCCACACCATTTTCTCTAAATAGGCTGGAGAATTCAAAGTGCCTCACAAGGCACTGCAAGGCACCCTCAAAAAATGCTGCTGACTTCTCCCGTGCCTTAATGCCAGCTCACATCCATTGTGTGCTTACTGTGTGCCACCAACAGGATAAGTATTTAAAGTGTCATGTAACTCCTCTGGTGCTGTAGTTTCCTTCATTTTACACATAAGGAAATTATAACCTGGAGAGTCCCCATCATTCATTTAAGATTTTCTAGGTAATAAAGAATAGTACCTTAGAATTCTGAAACAGGGCTGTTTTATCTCTGATCAGCTCTGGTGGGTCACATCTTCAGGTCTAACCACACAGAAAAACTTGATATCTAAAAGTTTTGCCATTGTTTTTTCTCAGTAACATGTCACTACTTCGATTTTTCTAAACCTCCGTCTCTTTCTATAGTCCATAATACAGATATCTAGTGACCATAGTGGCTGCCTGGGAGGAATTGTACCTTGATACCAAAATGAGGCTACAAAAAGTTCCTAGAGGCAAGTTGGTTTACAGCTAGATCTTGAGGGTCCTTTACTAGTATCATGGCTTGAGTGGTATCCTTTTTGCCAAATTCATATGTTGGAAGTTCTAACTTCTCAGTATCTCAGAAAGTGCCTATGGAGATAGGGCCTTTAAAGAGGTGAATAAGGTAAAATGAGATCATATGGATGGAGTCTACCTAACCCAGTATGTCTAGAGTCTTTAAAAGAAGCAATTAGGGCATAAACTCACACAGAGGAAGACTGTGCAAAGACAGAAGACAAGCCAGAGAGACCTTCAGAAGGAATCAACCCTGCTAATCGCTTGTTCTTAGATTTCTAGCCTCCAGAAATGTGAGAAAATCTGTTTCTGTTGTTGAAGCCTTCAGTCTGTGGTATTATGTAATGGCAGCACTAATAAACTAGCATAAGTGGATTTGCACAATTTGCTGGTATCCAAATTAAGAGTGTTCATGATGATTCAAAGTCCTTGTTTAAAAATCAGAAATGTAGTCCAGAAGAACCATTATAACTTAAATCTAGTAAGAAGCAATTCATTTCACAAATTATTTTATTGTACTAAAATTTTATTGCCCCAAACAGAACTTGACTGAGAGGACTGGTGTGGACTTTGGCATGTTATTCAGTTAATCTTGACCAGGTTTATGGTAAGAATATTGGCTCTGAAGGCAAATCAAAGAAGCTTTCTGGATTTCTTCACACAACTACTTTGACACACTTACCTTGAAAAGAATAAATCTTTGCAGGTTCTCACTAAATTCACTTTGAAGTTACAAATGTAGGAATTCCTGAGAAACGACAGCAATTCTGGCTGTTAAAATCAGAATAAAATACATGCATGACCAGTGAAAAAAGAAATCTCAAAAGAAAGAGAAAAACACTCAAGAATAAACTCAGTCTTATCCAAAAATATTCAAATATTGTCCATGGAAAAATCTCCTTTTACTTTCAATTCACTAAGTGTTTTTAAAGTGCATGCATGGTACTAGGGGGAAATAGAAATGAGAAGTTGAGACTGATCTCAATTATTCCTTGATAAGATATGAGAAAAAAAGACACAGGTACAAATAGCCATAATTTCATGTAGGCATTGATTCAATCTCTAATGGAAGTAAAACTTCAATGGAATCACAGAGGCTTAAGAAGGTAAATCTGAGTAGGAGCACTAGGCCTATTGGTAGAAGTGCTGCTGGTGTTGGGTCTGGAGGTTGACAGGTGGGACTGCAGAGGGGGGAACCTTTGAGGCAGATGGATTAACACAAGGAAAAACAGATGTTGTGGAGTGCAAATCATGTTCCGTGAAAAAGTAAGAGTGTGTCATGGTTACATGAGGGGATACATGGAGAGGAAGGGCCGTTGCCTCTGCACTGAGTCAAAGGACCTGGGTTTGAGTCCTGTGTTCACCATTTCATAGATTTATGACCTCAGTCTTCCTGAGTCTCAAATTCCTCATCTGTGGAAATCTCCAACTGGCAGAGCATGACATGCAATAAAAATGCAGTAACTGTTAGCTGAACTTAAATAATTCAGAATTGATTCTGTAGGATATGGAAGCCAATATAAATTTTGAGCATGCAAATAAGATAACCAGAACTAGACATTAAAAATGTATCCCAGCAATACTATGTGTTAAATAAATTAGAGGGCAGTCACTGTTCAAGAAGGAAGACTGCTTAGGAGAGTGCTGCAATAGTGCAGCTTAGAGACAGCGAGAGCCAAAAGAAGGGCTGGTGGAATGGGAAGGAGGTGATGGATGTGGGAGACTTTTCTGGGGACCAAATGGCACTAGACTATGCAAGCTGGGACATGTCATGATGTTCAGAAAATCAGATTCTAGTCATCTGAGTTTTTTTTTTTTCTTTTTTCAAGTAATAACCTGACCTCTAGGGAGCTACCTCTGCAGATTCTCAGTTTTCACATCAATAAAACAGATTGAAAAATCCTGAGCACTAAAACATTTCAAACATCTTTAAATCAACAAGACTTGTTAAATGAGTAGATAAGAAAGCAATGAACATAGGGGAGATAGAAAAATTGAAAATAGCATGGAGAGAAAAGTTTTATGAATTAGTGGTTCTACAATTAGAGGATGTCATTATTAATAATATAGAAGAGAAGAAAAGGAACAGGTTGGGTAAAGATATGGTAAAGCTTGTTCTAAGGAATGCTATTTTTGAAGGGCTGTCCTTTGACTAGACATGTGATATTATTAATATTTAAAAATTAGTTATTTTAGACTATCTTATAGCATGTAAACATGCGATTTGGAAACAAATATCTTTTTCTTTATAGATTCTTTTCATTGGTGATTCAACCAACAGAGGGATCATGTACTATCTGATTGAAAGATTGAATGAAACACTCCAGGAATGGCAGAAGGTGCATGGAACTAAATTGTATCCCAACATCAATGGTGGGAAGACATTGATTAGTTACTCCTACTATCCCCAGTTTTGGATAAGCTCTTCACTGAGACCAACATTTGAGAAAGCACTTGAACATCTCTTGCAAAGGTACAATGGAACTATTATGAATGGCACAAGGCCACAATGTCCTGATGTTTTACTAGCAGTCATAATTGCTCACTGTATATCAAATGTGCTGAAAGGCTTAGATACTCAGTAATGTGGCTGAAAACGAGTTGCAAATGACAAGGAGGTCCTGTGATCAGGAAGCCAGACATGGTTCAGTGAAATGTGAGGCAATGCAGTTAAAATGTTTACCATCTGTTTTAAAGCAACATGTGTTGTTTTTCTTTCTGGATTTCAGATCACGTCCCCTAGAGAATACTGGCCAGACTGTATTGGTTGTTGGTGGTGTTCAGTGGCTTAATTCCAACCACCTGCAAATTATTCACAAGATTCTGAAGAGGTAAACTGCTGTGACAGTAATTGTCATTGATGTTTTAAATTTTTTAAAAGGTGATATTGATATGGCAAAGTTTTATCAAGATATTTATTTAAAGAACACTTCATAATTTAAACTTAGAACTTAAAACCTGGTTTAAAATATTTCAAAATACCTTTATATCTAATCGCAACAGGACTCTTCATTATTCAATGTAAATTTGGTGCAGATCAAAACATGTCCACTGATGCAAAACTCAAAGCACAAAATCCCCTAATACACATTAAATCTATAAAATGGGAATTTAGTCCTATATGCCAATTATCAGATTCTAAAAGGATTTTACTGGATTTGTTTGTGTAATTAACAAACGTCTAAACTGCAATTATGATTTGTGACTTTAGAATTCTGATCATTTCATTCAGGGAAAATTTACTCAATATCCTAGTGATCATCAAAACTTTGGGAATTGGATTCCATCTACCAGTGGATGGAGTACATTTCTTAACACAGGTAAGTCCATTTCTTCTTGGCTATGTGAACTTCATAATTCCTATTTTGATTTCTGTTGGAAAAGGCTCCAAAAGGAAACCTTCATAAAGATCTAAAGAGATTAAATACTTAGAGATTATGATTTCAAATCAATTATAATTATTCCTGGAAAAAGGAAGTTATAGCCCACAAATGTGTTGCAAAGAATTTGCAGAGTTCATAAAAGAAAAAGGGGTGCCAAACTATGAAAAATTAAGAACTAAGGCATGTATGAGAGAAACAACTTTAAGTATCATTTACCCACCAACACTTCATACGCCTTTCTAGGCTATATAAAAAAGGCTTTTTTTCTTCAGGTTCAGGCTGAAACCACAAATGAAATTGCCAATATCAAAGAGTCCTTTGGGAAGAAGTGGCTTATTTGATAAAATAAAAAGACAATTGCTTTTTATTTTTTTTTCTAATATCTTTGAAGTGGTATCATTGTTTTTTCCTGGTAATTAGAGATTCATAAATGAAAGGAGTTCGGGGCTTCTGACCAGAAGAAGATAATAAATTCTTCTCACCACTAAATAGAAATTGCAAAACAAAAAAGAAAAACCACATCTGTAGGTCAGAGAACCAGCTGCTCTTGCTCAAGCAAGGAGAGTCCACCAGCAGCAGCTCAAGTCTGCAGGCAATTGCACAGTCATGGTTCAGGGGCATAGTGGGAACTGGGCAGGCAAGAAACTGTGCATTTGATATGCAAGGAGTTAAGATGTATTTCTGTGTCTGTATTGAGTACACCTAGCTTTACCCAGCACTGAGCACATCACTCCTCTCTTTTCTGAACCTTTATATGCCAGATCTTCTATGATACCGAAACAGGAGAACTGGTAGAAAGTAACTAAAGTAAAACCTTCAAATTCGGCATCTTGAAGTCAGCAGAGTTGAAGGTAACTTAAAATGAGTTGAGGCATTTAAAACCTGAGGTAGCTGAAGGGCTAATGTTTACTGGGGACAAGGAAAGGGGATTCTGATCATTTTTGGTATAGGTTATGAGTTGGAACCCCTTTGTTATCTAAGGGCTACCTGTTGAGATTGCAATTCCTTCTTGACTCTGGTAGCTCCACTGTGCTTCTTTGACTGCAGCTCCTTGCAGCAACTGGAGTGCTCATGGCCACTGCTTATATTTAGGTTATTAACTCACAATCCATTCATCTCAGCTAACATTTCTTCAGCATTTGCTATGTGCCAGACTCTGCATCAAAGACTTTGCCTGCCACCAGAGCTTTGCTGGTGCTCATCAGTCTTTTCCAAAAGAGCGAGAACAAAAGGAAGAAAAGAGAAAAGGGGCAAAAATAGAAAGATGCTAGAAAGGGATAATAGCAAGTAAAGACAGAACATAAATCTCAACTCCCATCATATACTTGCAAGACTGATAACTGCCCTCCTCTCTAGACTTATCCCTTACTCCCAGAGCACATGCACCCATATGCCTACACACACACACACACACACACACACACACACATTGAGCTTAGGCTGAGCATGTGCCGCTTCTTGGGCATACCATGCTTTCAGTCACCCCCAGGCCTTTGAAACCACTGTTTCCTCTTCTTGGATCCTACTCTCCCCACCTCTTCTCCTGGGTCACCTCCAGCCTCTCTTCTTAGTTTAAGTGCTTCTTCCTCTGGGAAGACTCTCTGGACACACTTGACTAGGTTAGTTCCTCCTACCATCAGTACCTAGAATAGTGTCTATGTCCTCACTCTTCTCATGCAGTGCATACAACCCTTGGTTGTCCATCTGTCCTGCTGGGTTATAATCTGAGTGAGAACAAGGACATGGAGGTAAGGGGAGCTTGCATGGCTCACTCTGGTACCCCAAGTGCCAAACACATTTCTCAGCACACAGTGGACCCACAAAAAATGGCTTGTGCACAAAAGAATGAGTGATTTGTCTTAGTGATTTTGATGTTCCCAGATCACCCTTTCTCATATGAGACATCCATTCCTGTCCAATGATGACTCACATCTGAGTCCTAGCAGAAATTGTCTTTTGCTGCAGAGACCCAACATGCCCATGCAGGAGTGCTAAGACTCAGCACCCTTTCTTGCCTTGGGATTCTTGGGTCATCCCAGCTCTTGAACTCCAGGTGGCATTAAAGAGAGCTTCTGTTGCTATTGCATTGCAATTCAACTTTTCCCTCTGCCCAGGTCTTCCCTTGCTCTTGTCTGTGTTGATCCCCAAAGTACTGTCCTGTTAGTTCCCTGCATTCAAATATTTCCCACAGAACTGGTCTTGCTCTAGAAAAATTTCTCTGGAAACGCTTAAAGTTTCATATACCTTCCATAACCAGACACATTAAAATTGAGAGAATATTTGTAATGGGACAAGAAGCCTACACACAAAATTGAGAATATTGATCATAATTTTTTGGGGGGGAGCAGTACCAGGGATTAAACTCAGGGGCACTTGACCACTGAGCTACATCCCCAGGCCTATTTTGTATTTTATTTAGTGACAGGGTCTCACTGAGTTGCTTAGTGCCTCGCCATTGCTGAAGCTGGCTTTGAACTCATGATTTTCCTACCTCAGCCTCCTGAGCTGCTGGGATTACAGATGTGCACCACTGCGCCAGGCAAGCACCATTTTTTTATATGATCGTGGAGGCCCAGAGAAAATTTGCATGTCTCTTCCCTCCAGGTTGCTTCTTTTGAGCCTTTTCTATTTGCTACCTTTATTTTGAAGGAAACACTCTTCTCTATCATGTACAAATAAATATGCAAGCACAGTGAAGTCAGAAAATTATATGTATCTGTACTGCTTCTTTTACCTCACAGTTTGATTAACAAATGGTTGCTGTTATTTGTCTGTCTACCTTAAAAATCATATTTGTCCTTTGGGAAAAGGAAAAGTGGGTTCAAATTGTGATCATTTGGCTTCTCCAGGAAACAGACAGCAAGTCAGGATTAACTGAATAAAGGGATAAACAAGGAGGATGCCTGGGAAAGATAAAGGGAAGGGTGTGGGAATGGACAGGAGGCCCTTCAGACCACAGCATCTGATGCATATTACTCAATCCTGCACCAAATATCTTTTGAGTGCCTCGTATTCCCTGGGAGCTGTATTGAACTGCAATGGGTCTGATATGAAAAGAGAGGAAGAAGGATGATTTCAGTAGAAAGTCTCTAGGATTGCAGGTCAGTTCTGAGAAATTTAGCCAAGCCACAAAGAAGCCCTGAAGCTACAGTGATTAGCAGAGTGCACCTGAACTAGAACTCCAGCCATGCTCAATCATTGCCAGGGATGTGGCGCCGGAGGGAGAGAGGAATCTGATCCACAGTAACAGCAGCTGGAACCTTCACTCAAGTCTGCTGCTCCCCCAAGCACACACCTCTCTTCCAGCCAGCAAACGTCACTCAAGACTGTTCAGGAAACTTCTCTTCAAAAGCCTCACTATCCAGCTCTCCCCTGCCGCTGACAGCTACTACTTCCATCAGTGCAGAACCTGGCATATTTTCCTCTAATAAAGGACTTATTAGCTGTTTATGTATCCGTTTCTCTTAATAGAATGCAGTGTCTTAAGAGCAGGGACCACAATTTATTTATCCTTGTATTCCCGTCTTGCACTAGAAACTAAGCACAAAACAGATGCCAATTAATGTGACTAAATGAATGAGAATCCAAATAGCTGGACCTAGCACTCATGATTCTTAAATGTTAGTTTTCAAATTGAAATTTTTAAATATTTATTGTAGGCAATAAATTTAATTTCTTTCTATGGAAGGGAAAAGTTCAAAACTATGTGTCTCTATAGATTTTTATGAAGTACACACAAATGCATGCGCACACACACAGTTATATTGATGTCTTGAGACAAAAAAGGACACAACATGTCTTTATTTAAGAAATGCATGTGAAATACTTTATCGCACAATATAACTAATTTCTGTTTTGAAAATGGCATTTATATGATTTCTGCTTGAGTTATGAAATCATAAAATAATCCACTGCTAATAAAAACCTTTATTCTTCTCCTTTGCAATACAGAGTGAAGTACAAAACTTATGGAAAGAAAATATGATTATTCTGGATGCTGCAAAAAATTATGGCTATGAAGTGGTTGACACATTCACTATAACCATGGGGCGATACAAAGAGTTTCTGCAGGGCAGTTGTGGATGTCATTTCCATGAGGTATTTATGCTGGCTTTCTGATTTTTATAGCTTTTGATTTAAATTTTTTTTCTTATATCTTTATTTTACACAGAAGAAATTGATGTCAGAAGGATATCAAATTATGTGTTCCTCTTCACTCAGGATAGACATGTAGTAATTACAACTTTGGCTATATGAAATGAGTCATTAAAAATTAGATACTTAAAAATAAGGGTCATTTGTCAACGCATATGGAAGACAGGAACCTAGGAACCTGGAGAGGGCTTACCTTCTCCAACACACTTCAAGCTCTCTCATTAGAAATTTCATCCAAAGAATATGGCAAAAATCTTCAGTTTGAGAATCAAGTCTATTTAATGTGCTAAGCTAATGAATGGTTTAACCAATGCAATAGCAGAGACTTGTGCTTTGAGAATTTTTTTTCCACAAATGTAATAATGATTGTGTTTATAATTAGTAATTAAGCAGACTTAGCTAATAGGGTAACAGCAAAAAATAATTTAATTCTTTTCCCTCCCAACCTTTTGGATTCTTCTGTGTATTTCTTTACTACCACTTGAATAAAATCTTGGATAGATCCCATAGCTTTGAAAGGTTTCCAATCACCTTCACACATAGTGAATATCACATCAGTATTAATACTGTCCAGTCGTGTGTCATAACCACATCATTCCCTTGCCTGGCTCAGGGCTGCCTGTCTTAAAGCCTGAAGTAGTGGGGAGAATGCAGGAGTTTTTTTTTTTCACTCTTTCCCCATTTTGATTTGCAACAATTCTTTTCCTTGCTTTGTTGGCATCAAATCAGAATACAGAGGGAATGCTGAGAAAAAGAAAGATCTTACTTGAGTGGTACAGGCATAACTCAGCAATAGATTTTCTGGGTATAGCATACCACTTCTTCCTTCTTTAAGAGTGATTTTGTGAATGTCCTTGAAAAGATCCCCCCCACAGGGACCTTCCCTCTGCAGCTTTCTTGATAGAAGCAATACCCTCTCTTGCAGCTGGATTCCTTCTTTGGCCCCTTGGTAACTAACAGTCTACTCTGTTGGAGGTCACATTGCCCCTCCAGGCATCCTCTTGGAAGATATTCAAGTTGGCACTAGGCTTGCTATACTTAATTGCTCTCATTTGGTTTACAGAAATACTCATACATCCTTGTTCCACTGTTACTAGAAATACAGTGCATTCCCAATGCGAGCACATTCTCTCTCTCTCTCTCTCTCTCTCTCTCACCTTAAAGTGAATCTACAGCAAATATCTCATACTAGTTCTAATGCCCCCCCAATCCCAATAGACATGTATCCATCTCTCCAAGTTGGTCTCTTGGATGCCCCTCTCACTTGGATTTAAGCAAGAAGGAAGTATCTCCCCAAAGGGGAAGAAAACCACAAGGCATTTGGAAAACTCACATAGAAATCTTTCTTCTTTTTCATCTCACAACTCTTTTGATGAGACAAGGGTTTACATAACTGGATTTTGCCCACGCTTTTTAAGTCTTGAATAGATTGTTCAGAGACTGCTTGGAATATAAGGTTTCCTGGCAAATGCTGTGTGGGTCCAGGTCTCAAGAGATTCAGCTGACATTGAGGTGAAGAAAGCCTCAATTTAACTTTCCCATCAGATACTGAGTCACTTGTCCTTTCCTGTTTGGCTCCTTTTGTTAACCAGACTGCATCCCTTAGTGGGTTGACTAGTGAGATAACAACTAAAGCTTCTTTCTGATCCTCTTTTCAGCTGTTAGCTGACTGTCACATTCCATTCTCATCCCCAGATTCTTACAAATACCCCAAAGCTATCGACACTGCCCTAGTCTTATATGATTTACTGATGGATGCTTCTTAGTTTATTATGTGAACAACGGAACTGCATCTCAGAGAAGTGAGAACTGGCAGTTGAAGTAGAGAACATGACACAATAAATTCTGATCTATCAGCTTGAAGCTTGGCTGTACTGCTGCAGAACATATTTTAAGTTGTAGGAGACTGTATGCCTACTAATTGCTTCCACAAGAAAATATACCACCCATAGAGTACTTATCCTATTTGCAAAAAGTCAGGATTAGAAACACAAGCACACGTTAGCCTAGAAGAGCAAGAAACAATGAACTGTCAGCTGAGCCAGCCCATGATCATAGTTGGTCACAAAAGCAAATCCATAAAAATGGGGACTTTGAAAGACAATGTACAGATTGTTTCCCTTCCCTTTTAGAAAAGGTTTATTTATTTATGTTTATATAATGTGTCTTCAACTAGTTTTTGGTGGGGAGAGTGTCTGCCTTTGTTTTTGTTTTTTCCAGCTTTGGGGCTCTGAAAGTCTAACAAGGAAATGTTCTCCAATGATTTCTGATATGACTCTTAGTAAAATTAGAAAGTGTCCTTTCCCCATGGGGTTAAACATATCTCCTGCCACAATGTCAACTGGTTTATGCTAACAGTCACGGAATTTGAACTCCCCCCCAAAAGACTCCTTGAACCATCAGCACTAGGATATGGATTTACAATTATTTCTAATAAAAATTATCCTAAATTAGTAAAATAATGATTTAAGCATGTCAGGTAAAATTGCTTCACTTGCTTGATTTTCTACCTATTTTTGTGCCTTGGTCAAGTACAAATTGCCTCTTCTTAGTTCCATCTCTAATACATGCTGTTTTGATGGCAAGCCATTATAGGAGCCCCTTCAGGTTATACCAGCTGATTCCTGGTAGTGTCATCTACTTGTAAGTTTTCATGATTGAGCTGAAATACACTCTAGGAGCATTTGCCTTTTCAGTTACGATATGGAATTGATAAGATCATCTTTCTCTGTTGACTCCCTTCATCATAAAATCTCCAAACTTGTTCATTGCTCAGGCATAATTGTTGCTTAACTCTTGGACAGTTTGTACCACTTGTACTTCAGGAAGTCTCTAATGCTGACACTGGTGTTTTATAATCTTTCTAAACCATCAGCCAACATCTTAAATCACTATTAGCTTATTACAAGCAATCAAAAAAATCTAAAACATCCTTATAAAGAATGATTTGATGATGAATGCAGCAATCCAGGAAGAAGTTGATTACAAATTTCATGCAAAACATATTGAAGGGCAAACATTCTTTGCTCATTTTATGAGAGTGGTTAAAAAAACAACAACAAAGTTTGCCATAAAATAATAACAAAATGAGAAACAGTTGTATTAGAACCATAAGAAATTTGGCTTGGGGGGTGTTCAATTAAATCATTCCCACAATTGTTTCAAGAGTACCTAAGAAGATTGGTATCATTACAGTAAGACTTCTTCTTTGCTTTGAGGACAAGATTCTACCACAGATATAACAAAACTTGCATCAGTAAGCTTTTATTGCCATAGGTTACATTAAAGGTCTTGGAGCATCTCTTTATCTGTCAAGGCACCAAAAGAGAATATGTTTCCACCATGAATCTATAAACAGTTTCCCAACTGGTGTACTTCAACTTTGACTAAAAAGTTCCTGCTGATTAGAAAAGCAGGTGTTTTTCTTTATGGGTGGAAATGGAATTTTGTTTTCCAGTGTTTGTGCAGGACAACAAACAGGATCCAGGTAGCTCTTGCCCAAGAGAGGTTTTGGACTGTGCCGTCTGTTATGTGGCAAATGTTACTGTGAACAAGCTTGAACCTGGCAAGTATTCAATAATGTTATCAGCCCAAACTTAGATCCCAAAGAGGCCAATTCACCAACAATTGTGGTGTGATTATTAATTAGTCTAATCAGTTGTACAGACTTTACACAATATCTTGTTTTCTGGCAAATGTAACTAGAGCTTTGACTCAGTCAACAAAAATCATCTGGCATCATGACCCAACACTAATACCTTCAGGTTTCCTTTGATTCTGGCACAGGGGAAAGATTAAAAGAAGGGAGTTTCAGTTCCTTGTTAGAGATGATTTCCCATTATTACTTAATCTTCATCTTCTAACCTTTATTATTTAATCTTAACTAAATGAAACACTATGTGTTTTTTTTTCCTGTAAACTTTATATTTTTACTATCTAAACACAAGGGGGGGGGAGCTTTAAAATTCATCTACCTGAAAACAAAAAGACACTTCAGGAACAACAAATGAACCACATATAGTTAGTTGATATAGAAGATTCTAGAATTTAACTTTTAGCATAGCTATTTTTAATAAATTTGTGATGACTATTTAACAGATGTTTTTGAGTACCTATTCTATTTTATGACTGTTACAAAATGAGTCAAGAAAACACCTGAAAGGACTCCCATACACAAGTCAAAAGTAGCAGGTCCCCAAAGAGAGAATTAATATTCCCTTTAAATTTATTCCCCTTTGCTATGTGCTAAGATACTCTCTTGCACTGTCATTTACAAACTAAAGACATCCTTGACTTTTGCTTATCTTTCTTCAGTCCCCTAACAATCTTAACCAACCAGTGTCCAAGTTCTTTTTACATACTCAATAGTCTCCAAAATCTTTCCCCTATACTCTGGTCATTTCCTTAATCTCGTTATTCTTTTAATCATCCAACATTTGTTTCTTGAGCCCAGTTCTTGAGCTAAATAGTAGTGAGGCAAAAATTAATAAGACACATTCTGTCCTCAAGAAATTGCTATCAAGGACTAAGGCATTAAAAAAAAATCCATTTTATGAAACAACATGTAGGTGACATGTGTACATGAGACTCTTGTGGTCACACCAAGAAGGACAGCCAGCCCAATCTGAAAAATACCTATGTTGATTGTTGAAGGATGAGCAGGCCCTAGTCAAGTGACGGCAGAGGGAAGATGGTTCCAACTCGATGGGACAATGTGTAGCTCTGAAATACCTACTCTTCTCAGGGAATCAGAAGCCATTCAGAATATTGTAGAGCATCAATTACTAAAGGTAACTGGGGGAAAAAAGTAGGCAAAGCCAGATCATGGTCAGAGCTTGGATTTTCATCCTGGAGGTGGTAGAGACCCATGAAAAGGTTTTAAAACAAGGAATGCTTTTGTTTCAAAGGGGTAAGTCTAGGAATTGGGATGTATGGGAATACTGATATCCTAGGAATCAGATGTAAAGAATGTAAGTCAGGAAGATAAGTTAGGAGATATTTTTTCAGAAGTCAGGTGAGAGATAGTAAAGGTCTGTCTAAAACAGAACAGAGTCGACAAACCAGGACAGAGTGAGGTGGACAAATCCAAGGCTTATTTTTTTTTTAATAATATCTGTTGGTCTTATCTGTAAAATGAGAGAGTGGGAATAACCCAAGATGATTCCTTGCCTTGGTGGCTGATTAGATAGCTAAGATGGGAATTGAGACAGAGAATAACTGAAAAGGCATCGGCTTAGGAGAAAGATGAGGAGTTCAGTTTTGAACATGTTGTGTTTGAGATGCCTGCAGGACATCCAGGTGGTGATCTCTAACAATGGGCAGTGAGTATACAAGTATGAAGCTTGAGGACAAGTTAGGACTGGAGGTACAGTTGGGAGTCATCAGTAAATCAGCAATAGTTGAAACTTTAAAAATAGATCAAAGTCTGGAGAAATAGGAGTATTTGAATTTCGAGCATAAACTGTTAGAATAAAACTACAGTAAGGTAGGGAGCTAAGGAAAGCCATAGAGTAAAAATATGGAAGGAGAGATAGAGACAAAGTCCATACTGACACATGTAATAGGTAGATCTAAGATAAGAATTTCAAAATGCCCAGCTTTTGCCATGAAGAAGCCCCCTCCCCATTTTTTCCCTTTCATTAATGCATTATAGTTAGAGGTAATGGTTTATTTTGTAAGAAAGTCCCTTCTGACCACCTTGAGAGTACAGTAAAATATTGGCAACAGTAATTAGATTACCACAGATTGAAGAAATCTGGGACATGAGAAAAGGGGACTTGTAAAGTCTCTCAACAATTATAAACATAACAAAGGGGGAAAGATGTTGGATTTAGAGGAGAAAAGCTTTTAGCATGTTTGAGAACAGAGGGGAAAAATCAAGCAAGAGGTATGTTAAAAATACAGGAGACAGTAGGTCTGTTGGAGCAATGCCTTCAATAATTGGGTAAGGATTGGGTCAAGGTCCCCTGTAAGCTGTCAGTAGGTGCTGGTAAATGTACAAAGTGAGAAAGAGAGTCCTTTCTCCCCTGTCATTCATTTGCCATAGATTATAGCAATATTTTCATCTCAGGGTCTCCAGTTTCACCTACTTGAATCCATCCTTCATTCCTCCAACAGCAGAATGTTTCCATACATCAAATCTAATGTAGTTCTTTAATATTTTTCAGTGGCTTTGGGCCTAAAGAAAATCACAGAAAATCCCACTGCCTGCCATTGCTATATCACCCCCCATGCTTTTTAAAAAATTATTACTAAGTTTTTTTCTGAACAAAATGAATAGTATTCATTTCATCATCTGCAAGTTAACCCTAACGTTTTCTACTAGCTAATTAGATTAGAGAGCAATGCCTAAAGAGAATGAATTCATTGGTGATGAGAGGCCCCAGCCCCTTCAAAGATGTTTGTGTGCAAAAAATCCTGTTTTAAATTAAGTATCTCATATTGAATGGTGGTAACACCAATTAAATCAGGGTCTCTCTTTTAAGAAGTGTAATTAAATAGAGGATGAATGAAGAGATGTCAGTCTCTTTATGTTGAACTAATACTATGGCACCATGAGTAAGATATACATCTGAACCTCTGCAGTACTTACATTTAGAATAGCAGTACGGCTAAGAAAGAGATACTGACCCTCATTGCTTCATCTTCTGAAGCATAAGTAGACTTATTACTTATCATAAGTAATAAGTACTTATGTCTTAGAGTTTACTACCAACCTTAAGAAACCAAACTAAGACAAGTATCGAACTTATTTGAGTAACATTTCCTACATGATACTTTAATGTTCTAGCCTGGTGAAAATAGGATCTGTGGTTGGAAAAATACTATATATGCCTCTATTTTATGGATTCTCAAATAATATTAGTATATTAAGTGATCCCAAAGCTCTTATGTCAAATAAAGTCTATCTTGAGCCATTCAGAGTGGTGCATGCCTGTAGTTCCCAAACTCAGGAGGCTGAGGCAGGAAGATTCTTAAACCCAAGAGTTTGAGACTGGCTTAAATAACACAGCAAGACTCTGAATCAGAGATAGATAGATACACAGATACATAGATAAAGTCTAGCTTGGTTTGATCCAGTTTTTTTCCAAACTTTCCTTGACCACAGACTTTCCTTATTTTTGATGTCAAGTTTATTTATAAACATATCTAATATGCTTTATGAATTTAAGTGTTTGATCCATTTTTTCCAGGAGATTGCACTTCCTAAAAGGCTCTTCATATGTGTTCAATGAAAGAACTAAAACATCCTCCTTTCTTAAGCATCTGAAAGAAGCAGCAAATCAGATCCAAAGTACAAAGCCATTATAATTGGTAACCACTACTTGTTTTCCACTGAAAATGGCAAACTGCTCCCTGGGATCTCACAGTGGCTCCCAGAGACCACAGAGCCTGTGACCCTCCAGTGCTCTGTACCAACATGAAGCTGTTGGCAGCTCTGCAAAAGGTGCAGAGAGGAAGAAGGAGGGAATGACAACCCTACACCCAGTCCCTATTTCTTCATGACCTTGCTCCCTATGAGCTCCACTTTTCTTTTTGTAAGAATGACTATTAACATCCCACTAAAAACACTGTGGGCAGGGTCCAAAATCATGCATGAAATGAATACAAGCTGAATGTGGCAGATGGACCAGAAGCATTTATCTTCTTTTCCACTTGAATCCCCATAGAAAAGATTCTACAGACATAAAGCTATTTAGCGCCCCTCCTCCCAAATGAAAAGACCGAATCATAACTCATAACAGACAAGAAATTCAAATTTATTTTATGAAATGTAGCTGATCAGGCAAAGGAAACTTTAAATGCCTGGAGAAAAGAATACAGACTGTAGGAGGCACAGCTGCCCCCCAGTGCTCTAAAGAGTTTGCAGCCAGAAACCAGCACCAAGTTGGTAGACCCCTGAGTCCCCTACCCCAGTTCATGCAGTCAAGAACCTACATCCACACAAACAGTATCTTTTAAAATGGAACTCCAGAGTCTGGAGGTAAATAACAAATGAATCTGGAGACTGAAAACAGAAAGTGAAAATTGGCACCTGGAAGACAGAGCTCCTCACTTTCTCCCCAGACCTAGAATGCACAGTCAGACAGGAGGCTGGAGAGCCCTTCTGGCCACAGATAATTGATTTCCTTTGAAAAGGCAGAGCTGAGCTGAGAAAATCCCCATGGTGAAGCCAGCAGTTGAAACACTGGTCCACACAAGACCAGTCAAGTGGAATTAGAGTTAGGAGTTGGAGGCTCAGTGGTCAGAATAAGAAGGTTTGGGGATTAGCAGTAGGGTGGGAGACAGATAAAAATGCTCATCTCAAATCTGGAAACCCCCAAAACAGAGTAAAACTCATTCCTCAAAGACATTTTAGACTTGTCCCCTAATCCTCAGCATCTTTGGCCCATTCAAAAGCTGGACTCCCTTCAATCAAAACATAGTTTATTTCATGTGGCCACAATTAAATATTTGGGGAAGAGGGTGAAATGAAAGAATTCTCTATTATCTGTCAAAAGTGCATGATGTTCTCAAATGGAATTATGAATTATAAAGACTGGCTTCTAGCTATTGTTTGCTGCTTTATTTTTATTTCATTTCTGTGAATTCTTAGGCTACTTTTTCAGCTGGTCATAATTTTGTGATTGGATCGTGGATTGAATGGCAGACTGCACAATGACTACATCAAATAAAAAATATTTCAATAGCATGCATTTATCCTAAAAGTCTACATTAGCATATTTGGCCTGGTCAATCTCAAGTTTTCCAGTCTTAGAAAGCCATTACCCTCATTCTTCTTCAGACCCTACTCATGATCATGACACATGTTTGTAATCAGAACATCCCTCTGATCCAGTCTAGGGTGATTCTGGAACACTTGCCCCAAGAAAATTGTTTTCTATTTTGTTCTGTGAACCTGGAACTACATCAGAAGCTCCTTCAGGGTTATTCAGGTCATGATAGGTTTTAGGAAAGGTATTTGCTTGTAATCTGCCTGGCACTTTCCAGTTCACCAAGCCTGCCCTTTTTATACAGGCTTTGGAAAATTCAAAGTTATTTTAGATGCAGCTATTAATTGTCAAGATAACACACTCATTCTGAACACTTATGTGAAAACAATTTTGAGTGTTGAAGTAATTATACATTTAAATAGTAAAAGTTGCAATGTTTGTTTAGTTGTGTAATTGATAACAATTTTTCACTTGCTTGGAAAGTCTTAACACAAGCCAAAACCAGTCATGTAGAATTGTGGCCTTTAGTGTGCCTTCTAAAATTCTAGGTGCCCAAGCTTTTAATGATGTAGGGATGTAGACAGATCTGTAATCATAAACTGAGAGACCCCTTAACATATAAGAAATCCAGGAAAAAGTAAACATTACTTTTATACTCTAAAGCCCAGAATTTCAATTCTTGTTCCACTGAGTCACAGAAAAATGTGATTATCTGCATAGTGTATATATTTATAGCTCTTGATCCTAGCTCCCAAATTAAGCCATCCTAATTTCTATAGTTAACATATTAAAAATATAAAGAGTTTTGAATACACTTTAAATTTACTTGAAAATTTATACCTACCTGTAACTTAATCTAAATTTGAACATTACTGTGAGAAAAAGCTTAATGTAAGACTTATGATAAATAATAACACTTTATTACATAGAACAATGGCAATCTAGTAGGTTATTGTACTCTGTAGACACCAATTGCCCTTCACTACCTCTTCTTAATTTTAAATATAATTCAACACAAAAACGTCATAAAAAGAAAATAAGCAAACAAGGAAAAGAAAAGGAGTTATTTTGGGTTAAAATGGAAAACGATTTTGGCATTTAGCACTCATATTTAAATACTGTAAACATTTGCCAAATCATATACTATGGATTATTAACAATAGGTAGTGGCTTCTTTCCTAAGCAGACAAATCTCTTTTTCAGTGGCCAAGACATCTGCACCTAAATTTAGAGAAGCATTTAGATCTGTCAAACCATTAGTATTTCTCTCTGAGAGAGCTGACCACTGTGCATAAACATCTGGAGACTTTAGTCTGTATTTTAAGGCTCAGATCTTTCACTGATGTCTTCAATGGCTCATTTTTATTGTTTATTATTATCACTATTCCCTAGAGGTAACCGAACATTTGTATTGCTAACAGCTCTCTTGCAAAGCTACTTTCCAGTTGACACTTTAGTTGGATTTTAACAGCCCTAAATGGTTCTCTGATTTTGGGAAGAACCCAAGTGGGCACATGTCCACACAAGATCAAAGAAAAGAAGCAATTTTCTCTTTACTACACAGGTATCAAACATCTCTTACTGGCATACATCTCCAAGCCTTAGAAATGTAGCTAACTCTTTTTTGTCCACTGTACAGCCTATGCAAATAGGTAAAGTATTATTTTGAAACTCAGTGCAGTTTGACAGCAGTGTTAGATACTGATTTTTACAAATCAGTTCAAAGAATTAATAGCTTTGTAAACAGATTTTCCTGCCCACCATAAATTAGCACTAAATCTTCCTAATGTACTAAGGACTATTCATTACATGGAAACAACATGGTGTCTGACCTTGCAAAGCTAGTCTGAGACAATGTCTTTGAAGTCACTTCATTCTTGTTCTTACTTCAAGTATCTTAGACATGTGTCTTTATATAGTCCCCTTGAGGGTAGGGACCATATCTGAATTACTCCATGTGTTTCCTAACGCAGAAACTCTGAAGACTGAAAGATGGATATCATATGGAATAAAGTTATTATAATTTTTATATTACAATTTTATTCAGTTTCCTGTTATTTGTTGTTGTTGTTGTTGTTAATTCCAAAAGGGTTACCTGAATTCTTGCTCATGGTAAACATCTGAATCTCACCATTATGCCATCATGTACATCCACAAAACACTAACTGATCAATCAAACAAAAAACAAAAGTATATAGCAGACAGATCAGTAGAATAGAAGGAAGGGAATGGGGAGGGGTGGGGAGGGAAAAGAAAAATATTGGGGATTGAGTTAGAGCAAAGAAGAGCAAATTATATTCCATGTCTTTATAATTATGTCAAAATGAATCCCAATGTTACATATAATTAAGAAGAACCAATAAAAAGCAAAAATTAAGTCTATACAATAAAAACAAAAACTCCTTGCTTTTCCATTGGAGACTATCTTCAGTTTGGTACATAGCTCCATTTTAAACCTACCTTCTTGATTTTAATCCTATACAATTAAATGTATTAAGCTGTCAACATTTAAAGTCACTGGATTTATATAAAATTAGTTCTATTTATAACTCTCTTATTTCTCCATATAAATTTTAGGGAGCAATAGTAGTTTATGAAATGAATTCTAATCTGCAGTATGAACATTCTTGTCCCTTCCATTCCACTATTGAACTCTGCTTATACTCAGCCTTTAAGCTATATTTTGCCATCAAGTTCTTAGAAAGTATGATACATAATGTTGTTTCCACAAAGAAATTTGCCATCTGAATTAAGGCAGGGACACAATAATACAAGGTAAAATATAGTTGCCAGTTTAACAAAAATCTATTGCATGCTAGTTAATGTGCTGAATGCTGGGTGTTCAGAGCTCTGACCTCTCTATTGATGGGAAAAAGAGATGCATAGACCTTCAACATGGTATATGTAATCAATTTATCCTGACTCTGCCTCCATCTGCTCGTGATGGAACACTACCTCTTGCAAGTATTACATGCCCTCCCCATCATAGGTTTTAATATGCTTTTGGTCAGGCTGTTCTCATGGGCTCAATGTTATTCCAACACAGGAAGACACCCCTGATTCCTTGTCTCTCTGAGAGCCCACATGCTGCAACTGCTCCAGGCAACAGCCATAGCAGCTCTTTTTCTATGCTCTGCAGTTACGGACCCTCAGGGTTTCATGTATGTATGGTTCTCTGGCTGACTTTGTCCTTTTGTGTGTTCTCTATCACAGGGTTTCTAAAGTCCGGGCTCCAATGAGTTGTACTGTTTGGTGAAACACTTTGTTCCCAGTTTTTCAGCATTTAGTTGCTTTGCTTAATATGGAACCTAGGGAATCACACTTTTTAGAGATGAGACACAATAAGTTTTATCAGACGTTGAATAGAGGAAAGAGCTTAGATTCTTTTCCAGGAGGCACCTCAGCCCCAAGAATCAAAAAAAGCATGGTAGGAACGTCTGCCCCTTTGTACATTACATGAGGCACATAGCATTGCATCACTGCCCAAACTTGGGATCCACCTGTAAAAACAGGCACTACTCTTCGATCTGTGTTTTCTCGCTCCGTAGACTTAATGACTTCAAGATGAGTGACTGACCCAATGTGATATGAGAAACCACATTAATATCTAGAATGATAGCAGGACTAGAACAGCCCAAGATGTTGGTGAATGGCAACATTGGAGAGATGACATGAATCTTCAAAGAACAGAAGAAAGACTGGAGATAGAAGAATGGTATTCCTGGAGCAGTGATAGGGTGTTCAGACAAAACAAGCTATCCCTAGGCTCTAAAGACCATGGGCCTGGGCTGGGTTGCAGCTCAGCAGCAGAATATGTTCTCTGCATTCACAAGGCCCTTGGTTCTATCTCCAGCACCATGAAAAAATTTTCAAAAAGCAAAATAAACAGTAACAACAATGACAATAGATCATGGTAGAATTAGCATTTCCACAATCAGCAGCCCCTCTGCTTCCTATTCTCCCTAACCCCCATACACTGGAGAGAATTGTGGAAGAAAGATGAAAGAAGCAAAGTACCATTTATTCTTAAAGATATATTTTAGAATTTGTCATCCTGTTAATGCTTACCAGTGGAGTAGCTCTTCTGTCAACTTGGGAGGCTTTGATATTTTTGAAGCTTTGGTGTCTTTCCATTTGTTTATGTATTGTTTGTTTGTTTGTTTGTTTGTTTGTTTCAGTGCTGAGATTAAACCCAGGGTCTTAAACATGCGAGGCAAGTGCTGTACCACTGAGCTACACCTTTAGTTCTTGTTTATTTTTATTTTGAGATAAGATCTCACCAAACTGCCCAGGCTGATCCTGGACTTTCAATCTTCCTGCCTCAGCCTCCCGAGTAGCTGGGATTGTAGGTGTGCACCACTGGTTCTAGCCATTCATACATTTTTCATGTCTCATTAAACATTTTTTAGTTTGTTTTGCAATATTGAGAATCTGAGCTACATCTCCAGCCCTTTATTTTACTTTATTTCATTTATTTTAGTTTAAGACAGAGTCTCACTGAATTGCTGAAGCTGCCTCGAGATTGCAATCCTTCTGCCTCCACCTTCAGAGTCACTGGGATTATAGGCGTGTACTACCACTCCCAGCAATGTGTGTGTGTGTGTGTGTGTGTGTGCGCGCGCACGTGTGCACGCGCACGTGTGTGTATGTGTGTGTGTGTGTGTTGCCAGGGCCTTATACATGCTAGATGAGCACTCTACCACTAAGCCACATCCTTAGTCCTCATTAAACTTTGGATACATTCTTCATTTGCAACCTATATATAGATTATTGCTCAATTTAGTGAAGTTGTATAGCATTGTAATGAGATCTTTTCAAATTATTTCCTGTTAATCATTGGTAAGATATAGAAAAGCTTTAGAATTTCTAAATATCAACTTTATAATAACTATTTTTTCATAGATTCTTTTGGGTTTTCAGGACAATCATATCCTCCACATAATTCTTTAGTAATTTCCTACAATGATACATTTCATAATATTGAAACATTTTGCATTCTTAAAATGAATTTTTTGTGGCAGCAGTATAGCACATAATATTTAATTTTTAAATACCCCTGGATTTAATTCACAATGGCATTTTGGAAGGATTTTTTATAAATCATTTGACACATCAAAACTGAAATAATCCTATATATTTGTCAGCTCTTAGGATTTGGTATCAAGGCAATGTTTATTTAACAAAAGAATTAGAAAATACCATCTTTGTTTCCTCCAAAACAGTTTTCAAAGGAAACCAAAAGAATTAAGTATAGTTGGGCCAATCACCAAATGCATGTGGAAGAGTTCATTTCAAATAGTATAATACGTGTATTAACCTTTGAGAAGCATTAGGTTGGCCTTGAGAAATCAGAGGAGACCCCATCATTCCATTTTCCTTTCCCAGATATCAACTTAGTGATCTCTAAAAACAGATGCTAATTATTCACCTTCCCATTGAGCTCTGGCAAATATGAACACTACTTTTGAGTGAAAGCCATGAACTTTAGCAAATACACTGGAGATATGTATTTTGGAATATCCTGTTCATGAATCTAAAGATTGCTGCATACATCTACACTAGCATTATCCAACATTTATAAGGTAACGTGAAATTCAATCCTAAAATTACACAAAATACTAAAATAATGTTTAAACAACTAACTTTTTGTCTTGTAATGGATCTTTATCTATTTTGCATGTAAATATCACACAGCTCATCAGGCAATTGCAAAAGCCAGAACTTATGATAAAATTATAGAAGCAAAAGTTACTTTATTTTGGCTTCAGAACACTGGAATAATATTATTTCAATATTGAATGTTATATTTATGCTTAAGTGTTTTCTTAAGTAAACTTCCAGAAGATTGTTCTCTAATCTTGAGTGAGTACCAACCTTTCTAAAAGGACAATACTTCAGGAAAACAGATGCCTCTTTCCAGCCTATCACATTTGGAGTTACAGTATAATCATATAGGGACTTAATAGAAACTTGCAATCTTAGGGTCTGGAATATTATTAATCGGTAGTTAACTGCAAACTTCTCTCTCAATTACAATCCATGGGGATTCCTTACCACAACTTGCTGATTTCAATGCCCTTCCTGACAGTCATTGATCCAAATGCCTAGTCAAGAAAAACCAAACCTCCCATAGCTGCAGGAAAACCCTTTGTTTCTTTGGGGTTACCAAGGTGTAATTTCTTTTAAAAAATTACTGTTAATATTTTTGTGTTCAAAATGCTAATACCTTCAAAATGTTTTAGTTATACAGTAGTGCACATTCATTGTATTAAAACAAAAAGACAAAAAGTTATATTAATACATTTAAAAATCACCTGAAATCCCTTCACCAAAAGTCTACTATTGTTCACATTTTGGTGTAGATCTTTACAGATTTTCCATTCAAATAACTTGTAAAATGCTTTCTTACAATGTAATTAAAAATACTTATCTACCAAATTGATAGTCTATATTTTTTTCAAATATCTGTCCGAGGGGAGCTGATTTCATTACATCTCTTTTTATTTTGTTTTTATTAGTGAATTCTAGTTATACATGATAGTGGGGCTTATTTTGATATAATCATACATACATGGAATATAATTTACTTTATTTCAATCCCCAGAGCTTCCTCTTTCCTTTCCCTCCTCCCTCCCTCTGCTTCCCTTCTTCTACTCTACTGGTCTTCCTTTATATTTTTTTAAGTTGGTGCTTTATAGATATACATAAAGGTGGAGTCCACTGTGGTATATTTATATAAGCACGTAGCAAAATTTTGTCCATTTCATCCACAGTTGCTCTGTTTTCCTGTCTTTCCTTCCCTCTCTCTCAATCTTCTTCCTCTACTCCACTGATTTCCCCTCTATTTTTGTGGGATTCACCCCTTGCCTTTTCCCCCTTATTTTGCTCTACCTTCCACAGGACAGAAAACATTTGACTCCTGACTTTCTAAATCCAGCTTATTTCACTTAGCATGATGTTCTCCTTTTCCATCTATTTGCCATCAAATGTCATGATTTCATTCTCCTTCATGGTTGAATAAAGCTCCATTGCATACATATGCCACATAATCTTTATCCATTTTTCTATTGATGGGTACCTAGGATGGTTCTATAACCTGGCTATTGTGAATTAGGCTGCTATAAATATTGACGTGCCTGTATTACTATAGTATGCCAATTTTAGTTCTTTTGGCATACTATAGTATGCCAAATTTAGTTCTTTTGCATTCTCTTACATGGAATGAAAAATATGTACCTAAACCATTACACAGTACTCAGAAGAATAAAAAAAAACTATGTGAGCTAGTATTTCTTTTGTTAGTCATCAATAATAATAATTTATTATATTTCACAGTTGTATTAAAATAATGCCATTCATAATTTGCTACTCATTTGTAAAGCCACCCAAAACATCTTGCCCTATTTTCTCTCCTTTTCTTCCTCTCTTCTTCTACTTCCACAATCTCCCTCAATCTCTCTTGTGGTCCCTACCTCAAGAGAGCACTTTTAGTCTTAACAACTTGAGTTCTATCAGCTCAATGATTAAAGCTGGCTGTTCTAGTATTCCACCAGAATAAATTTTTGTGAAATGTACAAATAAATACACCACACAGTCTCTTTGTTTATATTTGTGAATGTGTGCAAATATTCATAAAATATTGCGAATGGAATCACAAAGAAACTGGTATTATCTGGAAAGGAAATGAATGACTGGGGTGGGATTCACAAAGGAAAGGAAACTTTTGATTATAATTCTTTTCATGCTTTATGAATATTTTATAATATCACATGCAAAAATATTTAGGAACAAATTATAGCTATATATCTATCTGCAAATATACCAAGTTAATAAAGCATAGGCTCTTTCTCAGATTTCATGGCACACTAAGCACCCAGAGAAATGAAACCACTACCTGCTAGAGTGTCACTTTAGGGATCTGAAGTGGAAAAATATTTTTTTTCTTTTCTCTGAAAATAATTTTAGTTGCCACTCTATGGAAAGGTGCCATGACAGATTTAGAGTGCCAAGTGTGAATCAGTGTCCTGGCAAGGACACAACAGTGTCATTTCTATTCTGGTGTTATGTAAAACTATATGTTGGTTTGTTGGTCCTGAATACATACACACACACACACACACACACACACACACACGCAGAGGTGTGGTTGAGACATTATCTGTGACAGTTCCTTAGTTGCATTGGGAACAGCTGCCCGTGGGTATAAAAAAAATGACAGGAATTCTAATTTCAAACCTTGTCTTCTTTGAAACGTAAGTTACCCTGGTTTTGGTTATGTAAATTTTATTTGTGTCCTTTGGGCAACATCTGTGTGGCGGAAATGCAATTCTATCTTGAGAATTAGCAATATTGATATATGCAGGGCCTAAATGCCCTTGATTTTGTCTCATTTTATCACTCTTTATTTGCAGGTAGTGAAATCAAAGTTATCCAAAGAATTCCACTTTATTAAGATGAAAAGATCAAAGAATCATATTGTGGGAAAATATTTCAGCAATCAAAGTAAACTACAACAAGACTTTGTAACAAATCTTCAATCACCATATCATGTCAGAGGTCCAATAAATCAGGTTTGTTCTGAAATCCTTCTCAGCAGGATGTGTGCCAGTAAAAGGGCTACGCGGGATCCCTGAAGAAGAACTGTGTTTGGAGGTAGAGACAAGCTTCTCACCTGGACGATGGTCAGATAACCAAACAACATGCCTCCCTTGTATTTCAGATCAAACCCACACTCATGCACACCAGCACACACTGGCACACAATGCACACTTCCCTAAAAATAGAGTAATAACACATTTTTCCTATAGCTTTACAAAGTCAAGATGCGAATTTGAACAATTAGTTGGTTTCAGAGTGAATGATAAAGCTAGAAAATGATTACTTGAAATATAATCATAATCTAGGACCACCGTGGGCTAAAGTATTGCATTGTGAAAATAAATAGGAATATAGACACTTGAACTGAATGGGGAAGAGGATCAGGTTCCTCAGTATTGTGTTAAATGCTCTGTAGGTACATTAATATTAAAATGTAAAGAAGCAATTACATTCCACGTGCAAGTAGGGATTTTGCTTATATTCTTTACCAGGAGATAAAGGAGTGTTTATGACGACTTCTTCTTATACTTTTAAAACTTTATAACTGAAAGGGAAAGAACAGACATGCTGTCCTACAAGAAACTTGAAAAGATTCTATCAGAGAAACAGGAAGTGAAATATTTGACAGTTAAAACACCAATATATTTAATTCTGCACTCCTTGTGTTTTTCATAAACATTCCTTCCTGTCTTGTCTGTGAACTTAGATGGGAAACTGCAGTCTAAATGGATGATTTAGATAATTTTAAAGCAAGGAATAAAACAGTTCCTCATGTATTACTTTATTATGTTTCATTTATGATGTTATGAAAGAGAGCTTTTGTTTGCTGCTCTAGACAGACTATGTAATTGAAGATTACAATTACATTTTACATAAATATTTTGCAAAGCATTATGTATTCTAAGTGGGTTAGCATAAAATATTTGCATATGTCCCCATACAGTACAGTGTTGCTAGTAGTATCTATATTTTTGTTTTTCTTGAGCAACTATATCTAATCCAAATTTAGAATAGGGCATAAATTTATTTTTTATAAAAATGGCACCATACTTATAAAACATACCTAATATTGGTATCCAAAATTTTCTTTTCTGTATTTTTAGGTTCAAAATGGTTAATTTCCTAATTATGCAAATGCTCTTTTGTGAAATCACATCTCACTGTTATGGTGGCTTTTAAAGGATTATTTTTCTTTTTAGGAAAAAAAAACCGAAAAGCTTAATTCAATATATAGCTGAAATTACTTAATTTATAAATACCTCAATTTCATTAAAATACAAAAACAAAACTATTTTGTTTGAGCAATTCTTTAGTATGAATATCCACCTCCTTCAAATACTCTATTTTTATATATATTTTTATATGAACAAACACATGAATTTATATTTAACTACCTTAAAGTATATTTAAATGCAAATATCACTTGATATAAACAATAATATAGGCGTTTTACAGATGATAGTTTTTTAAAAAAAGGTACAGAATTAACTTAAAAATAAAATATTTTTCTGGTATCTTCATCTATATGCAAACATCAGTTTTAAGTTTTCTGAATGTTTTTAAACTGTATAAAATATTATCAGTTTCTGCAGCTGCTCCATCATGTTTTAATGTATTGTGTCTTCTATAGCAATTCAACTGTTTCTGCATTACTGTCACCTTGATTGTAGTAATCATCTGGCTGAGTTAGTCTGGTGTCTGCCTCTTCACCATTAAAATAATAATGGATTTTAGAAGTAATTGTAACAGTATTATTAATAAATGTCATACTATAACACTCTGTGTTTGGAGAGTATCTTTTATTTTCCATTTCACTCAAACTATCTAACTAGACCAAAAGTAGCCATTTGGCAGGGATATGATCATGTGGATCCAAATATTGGAGTGTGATTAATAGGATATATTTTTTAACTCTGATAATCTTTAAGTGTATGATCAGATGAACTCTCTGCTGTACAATAGCCAAAGCTTTTGAACATAGTTTAATGACAAGTTTATTTTTTTAAAGTAAGGCACTGAAATTATAGAAAGTATTTTAACTATGCTATTATGGTTCAAATCAAGAATGTCCCCCAAAGGCTTATGTGTTAAAGACTTGGTCCCCAATGCAGCAATGTTCAGAGGTAGAGATTTTAAGAAGTGATTGGATCATAACGGCTCCAAACTCATCAATGGATCAATCCATTCATGCATTTATAGCTGAAAAGAGTATTATTGGGAAGTGGCGGAAATTGTAGGAGGTGGGACCTATTGAAGGGAGTGGGTTCTTGGGGGCATACCCTTGGGGACAATATCTTGTCCCTGGTCTTTCCTTTTCTTAATTCTTTCGAGTGGCCACCATGGGGTGAGCAGCTTTGCTCTGACATCCCCTTCACCATGATATTCTGTCTTACCACAGATTAGGAACAATAGGTCTGACAATGGACTAAAATGCCTGAATCTGTGAGCCAAAGTAAATCTTTCCTCCTTGTTTTTCTTCAGTGTTTTTGTCAACGTGATTAAAAAGCTAATACATACACCTTAATTGAAGTAACAACATTTTATTTTACTTTGCGGAAATAGGTGTGTGTGTATGTATACCCACACGTATTTGTCTATGTTTAGCAAGTTCCTAACTTGAGTGGGGAAAAAAATAGGTGTAGGCATTTTAATGTATTTTTAGGTGTGAAAGTTACAGGAAGTATACTATTTTGGGTAAAAATTGATCAGTATCCAATTTAAACTAAACTAAAGAAAACATTTATAATATTGAAAGTCAAGAATAACTGCATAAACATTTCCAAGCATTATTGTTGACACTGTGCGTGGGCACATGTGTATAGGGGGTGGGAGTGGAGTTAAAGGCACATTGTACTATTTGCTGGGAGGCAAATAAGATCCCGTAGACACACAATGAAAAATAAGGGCTCACCATCTCTTCCTTGTTTGGTTTACATTTGTATCATTCAATCTTATTCATATTAATGGCCTGTGTGCCTAGCTATCTTCTCTATAGAACAGTGATTCCCACTTAGAAAATGTTGGAAGACATCCTGGAAACAGTTGCAGTGAAGTTTATGGAGAAAAAAACCCAACAACAAAGCTGTTCTGCATCTGAAGTTTCTTCTTTCCAAGTTCAATTTCACTGGAAGATTCCAAAAAGAAATACAGAAATGGGTCAAAATTACATGACCAGTAAGAGTTATTTCAAAGCTGTAAAGTTGGGGTATGAAAAGAGGTCAGGTATCTAATATGGCCATAAGGTTAAGAGCCTAAAAAGATAACCAAGGGAAGGTTCTTCCTAAATGTTATCTTAAATCCTCCTTCATTTGAGCAAATGCTGAAAAAATCATCAGTATCTAAAAATTTTCTCTTAAGGTTTCATCTTATAAAAATATTTTAAAAACTTCAAAAGCAATGTCCAGGACTACAATAATTAAAGTAAACAAATATAACTGAATAAGCTCACATGAGCTGATAACTTCAAAAACACATGTCCATGTACAAAATATACCATAGCAGATTCTACCATGTGGACCAAGAAAAAATTGCTCTGCCAATACTACTTTAATTTTTGTTTTGTTTTATTTTCACAGTACTGAGGATAGAACACCAGATTGATCTACCATTGAGCCACATACCCTGCCCCTTTTATTTTTTTATTTTGAAACATGGTCTCAGTAAATGGCCGAGGCTGGCCTTGGACTTGTGATTGCCTCAGCTTCCAGAGTGGCTGGGATTTATAAGCATGGGTCACCACACCTGTCTTTACTTGAATTTTTTTTTTTAGTATGTACTTAAAAGTCAAAACTTCTTGATTACTCTTAGAAATGAAGGCATTTTGATAGATCATTTTGGCTGAAGAAGATGAACGAGAAGTTATCAGAATTCTGCCAAAGACCTGCTAAAGACAACAGGATACTGCAAGCACCTACAAACTAGCTTTTGTACTTGGCAAGACTTCCAAGGTTTCCTACTGTCAAAAAGCCTTTTATCATGTTTATATTGCTGCAGTAACTACTATTATCAACTTCCATATTTCTTTGTATGATTCATCCCTTCGTGTAAGGGCTGAAGAACTTCTTTTTTTCCTAACTGATATGGACCACGCAGACTTCCTAAAATGGTGCTTACTTGTTTTACTTTTATGTTCACTGAAATGTAAAGAATTTGTATTATGACTTTTCTAAATATCAGATCACTGTGCTTTCAACATATTCAATATGTAATGAACATCTTAATTCTTAAAACTCATCAAGGGTGTAACCTATAAGTCTATTTGGCATGCAAGTAAACATAATTATTTAAGCCCAACTAATAGTAAGAACAAAATAGTCACATTTAGAAAAAACAGTATAAAAGGATTCCTACAGGGTGGTAATGTTTAGGTAGATTAACAGTTGAGTTTGATTTATGTTGACTGGCATTATTGAAAGTCTGTAGTGCTCTCTGAAAAGAACTGTTTTCATTTAGTTTTCTGAAGTCTTTTTTTCTGACTCTGTGTATTACATCTGGGGAAAATATTGCATTTTGGATTAGGCATTTAATATCTCTAACCAAGATATTTCCTTAGGTGATTTATGTGTAACATCATGTTATTCTTTTTATTACAGGAAATTAAAATATATACCTTTGGTTACATGAAAAAGCAATTTATATGAAACCCATGAGAATACATGGACATACTTAAAGAGTAAAGCAATTACAATTGATTACTGGCATATCAGAATCCAGAATTAACATGGTTTCATAAATATAAAATATATCCGATTGATTCTCAACTATAGAGTGAATTTTTTTACTTTATGGTTAGAGAAATGCATCAATTTGATTCAGCTTTTAGTGCTCAGCTAAATGATTTGATGTTTATGAAATATGGTGTATTTATATATTTTGTTGAATTGTATCTCTAATTTCTTTTTATAATAAAATCTGTTCCAAACCTATAGATTGTATAGCATCAAGATCAACATTACAATTTTCTTTAAAGTCTCTATTTAGTTCATAATTTGGATGTCTTAAAAATTAAATCATGAATTTGCACACTGGAAAAATATTTAATAATTCTAAAATAAAGTGAGCTTGTGTTGTGACTAATATAATATACAGGAGTATGTACTGAGTTCATTTAGATATAAAAGATTATTTGGTCTCTAGTAGATTATTTTACCTATTAATCTGAAGGTTTGGGTTTCAGAATTCTGTGTCCCTTTTCAGCCAATAGTGGATATGAGAGCATGTGCAAAAAGCCAACAATGAATCAAATGTAGCCCAGGTGAGTCCAGGATGCCCATCACAATCAGAAGAGAGCTGAAAGGGAGTCAAAGCCCTTCGCTTGGTAGAGACTCCTTCTCCTCTGGGTTCTGCAAGAGTTACAAATGAAGACCACTTACACAGTATTTGTCTGCATGTGTTTAAATATGGAATACAAGATACATTTTAAAGCTTACATTTTATATTCTCCTTCTTGTCTTAATTACATGTAACATGAAGCTTATATTTTAACAGGCATGGGCTCCACAGTTTTATATTATCATAAAAGAGTTTATGAGTCTTTTGTTAAAAATCAGTACCATGTCATTGGCAGGATATGGGATTATTTAGAGTTGCTTCTACTTATAAGATAAAATTTGGTCTGAATTAACAATAGAATGGGGGAGCTGAAACAATAGTTTTGTAGCCTGAAATAAGTTCAGTTATCAAGTGGCACAGATTTGGGCAAAACCTGGTATATGTTCACACTAGCTTCTAAAGAATACCCATTCCAGTGCTCACATCAGCTATGCAAAATCAATGGCATGTTTTTAAAAGGATGTGGATACAACCCTTAGCACAAGTTATTCCTGCCAAGTATAGGAATTGTTTCAGTAGGATGGGATTTCTAGGGCCATGTTATTGGTAAACACCCAAAACTCTCTTGGCCACCTATCCTATGAATAAATTGATACCTTCCATGAATTATTTATGAATTCTGAGATGGGACTGATACAGACATTGCAGCTCAGTTTCCTGTTTCCCAGAAGAACCAGTAATTTCAACTAGGTGATTGCCTTAAGTGGTGTTTTCTGTTTCCTGGGGTTATCATCAGTCTTTGAAGTACTGACTTTCTTGAAATTGACTTCTCTTCCAATGGAAACTTCCCTGGGTGGGCATCTTCAGTAAACTCTTATCAAATACAGTAAAAATAAATGTTTTCCCTTCACCACTGTTGTGGACTTGTTATGCTGCCTCTACAGAGCAGAAAGTCAAAACAGTTGGATCAAAGCCAAGCTTTCTCTGGTTTCTGTCTGGGTGGAGTGTGTGTTAAATAATGGCCTTAAAAAGAGCAATACTGTATTATTTTAAACAAGAATTCATCCACACTCTATAAACACATGTATATGTGCATTTATGTGTACATGCATGCACACACAATGAAATAGATAACACTCGTATAGCCATTGAATTTGTTTTTTAAAAACACTCTTCTTATTTTTGATTTACAGCAGTATGCAAAGCCTTTAGAATGACAGGTTCTATATCTCTGGGTGCCTTTGCCAGGTACCTGTCTGGACATGTGGAGAATGTGATCCCCAGCCTATGCTAAGCAGTGGCAGTGCTGGGAGGGATGTGCTAAGGGAAGTGACTGGCAGATGATTCTCTTGAGAGGTGACAAGCAACTGAACTGCCAGAAATCGCCAAAAGGATAAGATGCTAAGAAATGTTGAGCTGCAAAGTGGTGAAGTCTGCAACTTTTAAAACTAAAGAGAACTTGAGGAAAGAGAGAGAGAGCTGGGCATCTTTGTGCCCTTCTGAAAATAAATGGATCAATAGAGCTCTCTTGTGTGGGAATCACTCTTGGAAGAGATCCCTCCCATGTGCTCTGCTTCTTTGCCATCTTTTCTATCTCACAGCTTTCCCTGGGGCCTCTGATCAGTCTTTCCCACCGGCAAGTGCTGAGATGGATAGATGAGGAGTGAGATGGCAGCAGCAGTGTAATTGGACGCTGGACGCTGTGACAGAGGGCACTCTCTCATGTAAGGTTCTTAAGATGTTAAAACATAACGTCCTTCCTTTCCCTGAGTCTACTTTTTTATTTGGGTCCACCCCCATTGACTGGATTTATTTCCCCTTTTTTGTCTTCCATGTTCCTATGTCTGCCTCGATCATGGCACTGTGACAGTACATTATTATCTATAATTGCTTCTGTATATTCTGTCTCACTGCAACTGAAATTCTCTAGGCTTAAGCTTGATCCACTCATCTTTCTAGTGTACAATGTTAGAAAGAGGAAGTGCTCAGCAAATATTGTTCTCTCACGTTCTTTTCTCTGCTTCTTACTTCTCAGCCTAAGTCTCAACTCCTCTGATTCCCCAAATACTGATCCAAGTGGCCTCTCTTGATATTCCCTTAGCATTCTCTGCTTATGCCTACCTGAGTCTTTATCTTTTTAAAAGTGTATCCCAAAGAATGTAAGCTCTATAAAGAACAGATTAAGGTTTTGTTAATTTGGTTGTGTTTATTATTTATCTTTTAATTGTTTTATTGAGATGTAATTTAACCATTATAACATTTACTCTGCAGTGTTTTAAAAAATATTTTACACAGCTTTTCAAGCATCATGAAAATCTAACTTTAGAACGATTTTATCACCTCCTAAAGAAACAGTACTCATTTTCCATTCCCCTCTCCTCCGGCAAGCACTGATCAACTTTCTTTTATTTTTGTTCTGATAGATTTTACCTATTCCGGACGTTTCATATAAATAGAATCATACAATACATGGTTTTTGTGGTTGGCTTCTTTCACTGAGTAGTATTATGTTTTAATCTTTTGTGTTCTTTTTGGAAATAAGTTGCCCAGCAAAGGAAAGAGTCTCAATGAATTTTTATAAAATTAAAAATTTTTCCTAACAACCTCAAGCATTTCCTGGGGTTAGAAAATTTTTTCAAAATAGAACTTGCTAAAGGTCTTCAACAAAGCATTATGTGGAAAATAGCATCATCATTTTAAAAATCTCCTCAGCAATTACCAACTGTTAGCTCCCACCATGCCCTAAGGACTTCAGCGGGACACTAAAGAGGTAGAGAAGATGTAAACTGCATAGGAAGTTGCCTGCCTAGTCCAGGTGGGGAGTGTGTTAGGAGCTCAGGATGCTGGTGGGCTCTAGTCTTGCAGTTCATGCAGGTCTAAGGTGATCACAGACCTCCTTTTTGTTAGACTCCCACTCATTGTTTATCTCTCCATCCTGCCCCCATCAAATCTGGAAAAGGTTTGATGAAGTCATGCTGGGGTCTACATAAAGGGTCAGTCCTCATATTTCAATTTTTCACAAAAAGATACTGAAATTTTAAGAGAGGGCAAAGTAAGACATTCTGATTATGGAATCAGATTAAGTAACATAAGTTAATCTTAACAATTTATTATGGAATTTCAGGTATCAGCTAGCCAGAAATGAGGTTGTTGGAGGAACCAGGGGACATCAAATAACTTATCCCAAAAGTTCTACCATTTCCATAGCAAGATTAGAGGAGACAGAGACAAGCTATACTGATGGCCCCATTCTGAACTAAATGACTGGAACCTGTGGAAAGATGTCCATACAGGCCCTGCCCTTGTGGCATGCATATCAATGGGGCATAGCTTCTGATCTAGAGAAATATTTCCATTAGCTTTCTTTTTCTCCCATACCATTGTCAAATGCAATATTAATGTAGCATTAAAATTCATTTTAATGTCATAAATCTTCCTTTAATTTTATACATAATAAGTGCTTACAGATGCAAATCATGTTTAAATAGAAGGACATAATGGTTAAAAGAAGTATTGACCATATTGTAGTAATTTTGCAAACAGCTGTTTCAAGTTAACATATGTGTATTCCCAGTCTTGTGTATATAAGATACAAGTTAATGTCAACAGTACATTAACAATGCAACTGTATTTAATTATAGAACTAAAAGCTCTATAGGTAGAAAGATCATATTATCACCAAAAAGCATAGGTAAGGACACATCTGTTTCTGGTAAACTTCAAATAGGTACTTGCGTCTTTTACGCTCACCAATTTCATAATTTTTTTACAACAGTAGATTAACTGTTACAAGATTTCTTTGCATATTTATTCCTAAAACGAGATGGCAGACACGTTGTTCAGCAATTTAATTTTGCAAGTAGCATTACAATTGTGAATCTGGGAAGTATAAAGAGAACTCAAAGCGTGAGAATGATACCAATATTATCACACACAGCTGTGTCTAGGATTCAGAGGAAAGGAAAGCTTCCTTGCTTTGTTACCAAACGGCCCCACACTATACTCACAATTCTTTATTTCATTAGATTCTACTGTTTGACATGCTTTCAATTAGTGGAATCACATAAATTAACCTTCAGAATAGGGTCATTTAGACATTTCTACTGTGACTAAATTTAATCACATTGTTTTTCTCACAACTTTTGGCTAAATTTGAAGCACTGAGTAAAAAAAGGGGGACAGGACATAATTTTGAAGTGAACCCTTTTGGGAAAAGGATTCCTCTGGGGGAATAAAAGGAACCTGAGACGCAAAGGATCATTGGCTGCCAATAGACCATTGTGACAAAAGGCCATACTTCGCCAAGTTCATTCTAAAGGCTGAACTTGAAAATCACTTACAGCTGAGTGGTGGGCTTGGCATATAACAATTCCAAAGAATTGCTAAAGAGATGCTAATCATTTATGTGGAGAAATCAAGATTTCAGAGATGACCTAATTGGACTACACGTATTACCTGTCATTTTGTGTTGGACCACTTCAGCACAGCCAGAGTATATAATAAACATGGCTTTTCTTGCCCCCCTCTCCACTGGCTGGTTTACACCATTGCCTAAAGCATGGTTCTCCTTTGTTACATGGTATCTAAGAGCAGACCAGTTGCCAAGGATATGAAACATTGTCATTTTACTCAGCCTTTTCCCTGCTGTGACCAAAAGACCTGACAAGAACAACTTTTTAGGAAGAAAAGTATATTTGGGGATCAGGGTTTCAGAGGTCTTAGTCCATAGAAGGCCACCTTCATTGCTCTTGGGTCAAGGTATGGCAGAATATCATGGCAGCAGATGTGGGCTGCCCCTAATTATCCACCTTCTCCAGTCACACCCTACCTGCCTACAGTTACTACTCAGTTGATCCCTATTAGGAGATCAATGCACTGATTATGTTAAGGGTCTCATAAACTAATCATTTCACCTCTAAGCTTTCTTGCATTGTCTCATACATGACCCTTTAAGGGACACCTCATATCTAAACCAAAACAATTATTAACTGTTGCTGCTTAATTGTTGATGGAAATGAAAAGCTTATATTCATCCCTTATTACTTAGAGAAAGCAAATAAAATTTGCAACTCAGCATAATATGGCAGAGATGCCAACTCTCTCAATGGTTGCCAGGTTCAATGTGCCTGCTCTGGTGGGCTAAGTGTCCTGTGTCTTATATCCGCTCTCATGGCCCCATTTAGGAGATCTTCTCTGATAGAAAAGGAGTTATTCAAATGAGTGTACAGCAACAACTGTGCTCTCCTAAACCAACTATTACAGATCATTTATATGAGTACACATTAGTCAAGCTTCTAGAAGTGCAGGTAGGAAGAAATGTAAAGATCATTTTCCTGAAGAAGTCACTGGCAAATTGGAAACATTAAAGATTTATGTAGTGATGACAATCAACTTTTTAAGGATTTAAAACATTTTACTAGATATGCCCATTACCTCCAGAGAGGTAAAGTAATTCGGTGACATGAGGATAAACTACAAAGGTTTCTATCCTCCTTCGTGCAAATTAAAAGTGAACTGTTACCTAGATATGCCCCATTTTGCTGTGTTTATTTATATGGTTCACTCTGAGATGTTCACTGGAAAACTTCTTTGAGGAATGGGATTCAAAACCTAAAGCTCCTGTTCTTATGGTTCCAGAAGGATCAGTTTTTATGTATTTATTTATTTTAGTCTAAAACCCTAATTGAGAAGATAAGTTAGTTTTGTCCATCAGGCTACAAGAAGGACAGAAAAAAAAAAAAGGAGATGACAGAAGATAATGAGTAAAGAAAGGTAAGAAATGAGAGCAATAGGAAGTAAAAGGAGAATGAAGCAAAAGTCTTAGAAACCCTAAAAAAATAATGGCAGATATCACTTGTTGTCATAATTACCAGTCAGACAGAGGGGTCTAGAATTTATCCACAAATTTAGCAAGTAGATTTTAGGGGCTATGCCAAAAACAGGCAGTCAAGAGTCACAAATTCTGATTGAAAACTGAACTTTTAATTATCTAGATGTGCATTTGGTTTTACAGACATAAAGATGCTCTTAATCGAAGAGCATGGCAGTCACAAAAGGCAAATAGATTTATTGTTTATATGGACTAATCTGATTAGTGGTATTTTTGAAACTGGCTTTTGAAAAGGACTAATTCATAGTTTAGTCTTAGAATCACGAGCTTTCTTGCATCAGAAATAAGTCTATTGTAACTCATTTGCTTACTGTATTCATCACATCTCCCAGTAATGAAAGCTGTCCTTTGTCCTGCTGTAAGTGTTCCTAGTGTATAAACTTAACTGTATAAGTCACTGAACTATTATGTTACATTTTCAGTACAATGCTGCTCATCGCTCAACATTCTCCCAAAGACACCACCCCAGTTGCTTTACACTAACGAATATTTATCGCTCTGGATTCCTAAATTAACATCTGAAAATTAATTTCCAGATTTCTCAATTGCCAATACACATCTGAAGTGGCATCTATACTTAATGATTGGCATCTATACTTAACTATCAAAGCAATTTTCTGCGATGCACCAGATAGTTTATGCAACTACTAGAATTAGTATGATTGAACATTCAAACCAAAGATCAACTGCTATGGGGAAGCATTCAAATATGTGATATCAAGGCACTTCCCAAGTCTGGCCTGACCATGGCCCTTAGGCAGTGATCTTGACAAGATCAAATGTTTCCCAGCATCACACACTACAAATACGTTCCTTGACCATTGTCCCTGTCTAATGGTATTCCTGGTTTCAAACCATCAGACTATCTGGGCGTTCTGTGCTACTGAGATGACAATGGCTGAAGTTGCTACACAGCCAAACTGCCTATATGGTGTCAGAATAAATGATTAAAATGAGTTATATGAAAGTGCAAAGTTTCTGTGAATGAGCACTCCCTAGTCAGATTAGGAGGTGTTCTAAGGACTTTCAACTAAGGGATGCAGTTCTACTACAAGACTTAAGACAGATATAGGCCTATGCTGCTTAACAACAGGGATATGTTCTCAGAAACATGTCATTAGGCAATTTTATCATTGTATGAACATCATGGGTGTACTTACACAAAGCTAAATAGTATAGCTTATTACTCACCTAGGCTGTGTGGTGTACGCAGTCCATTATTGACTGAAATGTCATTATGCAGCAAATCACTATAAAATATTTGCTAAAGAAATTTTGATCATCAATAAAAAGAATGAATTTTATTTATTGGATTCTTACTGAGGTAGAGAGATAATAACTTGTTTACAAAATGTGGCTCAGTTCAAAGTGTTTCCACAAAGAATTTCCAAAGTACTGTACTTATCTGCTAATGTATTTGAGAAAATTAAATAAAATCCTCACAACTGGAAAAAAAATTTTGTTTCGGTCTGTTAAATGAAAAAATAGATTATTAAATCAATATTATAACATGATTTTTTTGTATAAAAGACACATATGCAAGGACAAAAATCAAAAGAACACACACTAAAATGTCAATAGACACTATTCTGGTCATGGGATTACAAGTGAGTTTTCTTTTTGCCTATAAGAATTTCCTATTCTTTGCACAATGAATAAGAATTAATGCAATTAAAACTGTTAATGAATAATGAAGATATTTAAAAAATTAGATTCTATACCAAAAATAATAAAAATAAAAATGTTAAAAAAAATAAAAACACAACCTAAGATTTCCTCACATTGAATGAACCTAATCTCTAATAATGTTATGTCTATGAAATGCATCTTTATTATGGAATTTCTGGTTAAAGGTGATGCATAGAACATGAATATTTACATTTTTTTCTCTTCCAAAAGTCTATTATAGCTATAGTAAATTAATTTTTTAAAGAACATATATCTAAACAACAAAAGAGCAAGCTAGGAAACACAGAAATACAATTTTGAAGACTGGAAAGCAGATAACTGACTGATGACTGAATTATCACACCCAAGTAAATACAATCTTAAGCCATTAGGAAAGGCCAAAAATCAGTCTATATGACACCACAGAAAATCCAAGTGTTAGGAGGGGGATACCACAATCCCTGTAATCAAATTGAAAGTAGGGCTAAAAGCAAAAGGGTCAGCTGAAAGTTAAGGAAGCAGTTAGATCCCAAATTGTTTCCCTATTAGAGAGAGCTTAACAAGTGTCCCATGCACCCCAGAGGAAGGCAGTAGGTCTACTCTTGAAAGAATGCAAGAGCTTGAGAGTTTGGGCAGAGGATCACCAGAAATGAGGATATAAATGACATACTTAATAAAAATTTAGATAGTAAATGTTAAGTCCTCTCAAACCCTTATATGCTGAAGAATTCTACTCAACATCATCAAGACAGGAGGCTGGAATGTGCTTCTGTGGAAACTAACCAGCCTAAGAGACAAGACATAAATATACTGACATTGAAGATTCGCCAATAAAATGACTCATCAAAGTCAGAGTAAAATAAAACCCAAAGTCAATAAGAACCACCCACATGTTGACAGCTTCTGATTGGCTAAGTACTTCACTCATAATTATGATCAACAAGAAAGTATTATGAGACATCTGAGGCAAGTTTCTAAAAAGATAGGTAGAGAAAAAACAAACAAAAAAAGAAAATTGGAAGAAGCAAGGGAAAGAACACTTAAAAAAAATCGCTGATATGTTAGAATAATTCTTCCTCCCCCAAATTCGCCCATGTCTAAATTAGTTTCCTAGGGCTACCTTAACAAAGCACCATAAGCAGCATGGCTTAAATAGCAGAAATGTATTGTCTCAGTGTACTACAGGCCAAAGGTCTGGAATCAAAATGCCAGCTGGTCTACACTTCCTTGCAGGCTCTAGGGCAGGGTAGTTCCTTGCCTCTTCCAGTTTCGAATGGTTTCCAATTTTCATTTTGCCATCACTCCAATCTCTGCCCCATCTTCACATGGCCTCCTCCTCCTCTGAGCCTACGTCTTCTCTTCTGTCCTTCATAAGGACGATTTTATTGGATTTAGGGCCCACCCAATAATTCAGGACAATCTCATATTAAGATTCTTAATTTTATCCACAAAAACCCTTTTTCCAAATAAGATCATATCCACAGGTACTGGGAATTAGGGTGCAAATATATCTTTTGAGAGGGTACCAATTAACCCATGACAGTGTCATAATCCCTGGAAACCACGAATCCGTTAGCTTACAAGACAAAAAGGTCTTTATACATCTGATTAAATTGAGGAGTTTAAAATAAGAGGTTTTCTGGATTATCAATGTGATATCAATATAATCACAAGGATCCTTCAAAAGAGATGGGAGGGTCATAGCCAGAGAAGGACATATGACAACAGGAGCAGAGGTCAGAGTACCACGAAGAAGAGACCACATGGCGTGGAGCATGGGCCCCTTTAGAAACTGGAACAGGAAAGGAACATTCTCACCTAGAGTCTCTAGAAGGAATCTAGTCTTCCTGACCCATCTGATTTCCAGTTGTTTGAAGTGACTAAATATTTTTATGGGAGCAATAGGATGCTCCCATGAAAGTGTGTGTGTGTGTGTGTGTGTGTGTATGTGTGTGTACATTTAAATTTAGAAAAAAAAATCAGTTTATTTTCTAAAAGAACATTCAGAGAACATAAAAACCTCTTAGAAGTCACACATACATATTCACACACATATACATACATTTGTACATGAATATTAGCAGAAATGCAAAACTGAATAGAAACTAATGATATAATGGAGAAAAATCTC
Source organism: Geosciurus inauris (assembly GCA_004024805.1). Taxonomy (NCBI): domain Eukaryota; kingdom Metazoa; phylum Chordata; class Mammalia; order Rodentia; family Sciuridae; genus Geosciurus; species Geosciurus inauris. The sequence goes on from PVHX01002089.1 coordinate 142,007, forward strand.
ACAGAAATTAGAAAAAAGCATTAAATTATATGGAAAGTAGCACATAATAACTATACAACATAAAAAAATCAGGAAATTGATCCAATATTCACAAAATAGAAATTCCAGGAAGGACAAAGAAAATAGAAGAAAGGAAATCAATGAAATAATTTGAAAAGTGTGTTTTCTACAAGTAAAACATGGGTGTTCATATTGTGATGGCCCTCTGAGTGTCTGCAAAACTGATGAAGATACACTAAATCTAGCCAAGTCATAATGAAATTTCCAAACACTAGGGAGAAAGAGATGTTTCAAAAAAAAATCAAAGGAAAAAAAAGTTCATATGTAGAGTGCATCAATAAATATATATAATTGATGTATCTTCAGATATTTAAGTAGTAACAATGAAAGCTAGAAAAATGGAAAAATGTCTTTAGCACTCTGAAAATAAATTATTCCTGCCATGGATTCAATAACTAGTCAAACTATCAGAAAAAGATAAAAAATTCTTATAAAACTTATTTCATATATACTTATTGAGAAAGCTAAGGAACTATATACTCCACTAGAACTAGAGAGTAAACAAAAAATGAGAATACACAAGACTCAGAAAATGAAGTTTCTACACAGAAATAAGAAAAATATGACCCCTGCAATGAAGATGAAGAATGTCCCAGAACAGGTGGGCATCATATGTGAAAGCAGCTATTCCTGATTATAATAGGTCAGAGGACACTGAGAGACATATTGTATCAAAAAGATGAAATTGATAAGCACTTTCAATTCATCTGATGATGACTTAAAAACTGGTGATATTTGGAGAGGAATTCAAAGAAAGCTAAGTAAATAGGAACTCAAAGAAGCAGAGAGCAGAATTGTGGATGCCAGAGGTAGGAGAATGGGGCAAATAGGATATTGATGAAAGGGTACAAAGTATTGATTAGACAGAAGGAATAAGTTTTTCTGAGATCTACTGCATATCATGATGACTATAGTTAATAGTGTATTGTTTATTTCAAAATTGTCAGGAGTAAATTTCAAATATTTACACTACAAAAAATAAACATTTGAGGCAATGCATGTGTTAATTAGCTTGATTTAATCATTCCACGTTGTATACATGTATCATAGCAGTACTTTTTACCCCCAAAATACATATAATTAAAATTTGTCAATTTACAATAAAATAAAAAACTAAGCAAATAGAGGGCAAGGCAAGGAAAGAGAAGAAAAGCAATTGGAGTGTAATATGTGGCTTAGCATGAACAATATCAAGTGTCATAATAATGTAAAAGTTTACTGTTAATCTAACCATAATTTTGAGATATCTGTATTGGGAATAGAAAGGATAAGAAAGCACAAATGTTCAGGGTTAGGGATAAAAGTACCAGACAATGCTCAGATTTTAAAAATTAAAAAATAACTGTATTAAGCCTGTCATGGTGATGTGTACCTGTAATGACAGCTACTCAAGAACTGAGGCAGGAGGATTTTGAGTTAGATACCAATCTGGACAGATTATTTTTGTCTCAAAGAAAAAAAGAAGTAGCTGTATAAACAATATATTCAACAAATTAAAAGAAAATACCAAAAGAATCAGCTGAAAGAACTGTAAGGTATTAATTCTCAGGAAGGGCAAATGGTAAGTGGAGAAGTGGGAAATTTATTTTCATTACATGATTTACAGGACTGTTTGATTTACATATGTGATTTTTAAAAAATCTATCCTAGTATTAGAATTTTAGTGTGAAGATCATTTCATTTAAGGTATTTTACAAAGTTTTATTGATTTTCTGATGCCTTTGATTAGACTTCTGATTAATGCAGTTTAAATATAAAAAAGGAGTCACAGAAAGACTTCAAGACTTGCTGAAGGTTACTGCATAAAATAGCCCCAAAGACAAAAAATCCTGTATAAGCTTAATCTAAGTGGTTCTTCTGGGGTTTTTTCCAGCTATGAAATATATTTATGATTCTCAGTTCCTTTATTTGTTCATTTTGAATTCCAAGCAAGACACACCTTAAATTAAGAAATTACCAAAGTAACCCTCCATTATAAGTGTTATCAAAGGACTTTAATTATCCTAAAAATATATAGCATAATTCTTTATATGCAGTCAGTCTTGTCTAGTCTGAAAATTAATGCAATCTATCAACAAATAACTGTGGCTATTAAGTGAATTAAAGTGTTTCTTTAGCATTTTATGATCATCTGCATATATCAGTGTTATACTTCTCAAATTTAACATACTGATTTTAAAATGCCTGTTGGTTATCTATTTTGTGATTTAACCTCATTCAGCTTTTCAACCTCACATTGATTAGGCCACCTGATATGCTCTGGGTTACTTGCCTGAGATGACAAGATGTGAGGAATCATGAATTAATGTTAATGTTACCAATGGAAACTGCCAAAAGGAAAACAAAGAATATATCCTGAGGTTTAGAAGCAAAAGAACAATATGATGTTATTTAGGGATATGTGAGTTTGGGTGAAATCACTTGCCCTGTTCTCTGGGTTAACCTATACAGTTGAGGGTGGCTGATAATACCATCATTCTGTCTTGCCATGATTCCAAGTTGCAGAAGTAGATGGTACTGCAGTGGTCACTGATGGGCTCTGTACTAACCACTCTCTACATTGCTGCTGATTATCATCATATAACTTGTCTTTTCTCTGAATATGGTTTGGAGAATTTGCACTATAGTGATCCTGCCTTTAGCATCCAGAAGTTTCTTAATTTGCCTGCCTATTTTGAGGGTCTGCAACACTATTTTACAGTAGGGAACAGATCTAATTTCCCATCTCTGACAAGGAAGAGAAGATTTCCTTTGATATTTCTATACTCTCATTTCCTCCTTGTATGGTGAGGAATCTATGCTTTATTTCCTACCTCCTCGCCTTGGAAAAAGAGTGTCAGTTAATTGGTACTTATCACCAATGGGTTCCTCAAAAGTAAGATTGGCTCCATCTTCCTCCTCCTAGACGCCAATGTCCTGAAATAGAGCAAGCTCTCCTTTCCACTTCCAGTTGCCTCTTCCTGGTTTATTCTGTCAGAATTAAAGTAATTATAAGAGATGCTGTTTAGTCTGAAAATTTTATAATTATTGAGCCTGGGTGGATATGTTGGATCAGCTTTGCTTAGTCAGCCTCTTGGTCTTCAGTTCAAGGGGAAGGAATAGGAAACTTCACTTTGCATAGTCTAGCACCACTAGGAAACTTTTTACTTGACAAAGCTGATAGTTTGCCCAAACCGGTTCAGTTCTTTCTGTACATGCTTTATTCATCAGAACCCCTGGGGCAAATAGAGGGGTGGAGTATGAAGGGTAAGATTCCAGTACTGAACCCCACCCTGGACTGCCAACAATTACCATAAGATTAAGATATGCTGAGGGCCAAATCAGTTCCTGAAGGGAAACTCCTTCCAGCTGAAGCCTGCCATAACTCAGTTAACCTATAAGGCAAATATTAGTTCACTCCCCAAAACAGCATTAAAAAGTGGCTCCACTGTATTTGTCTGGTACTGGTTTCATGGGCGTGCCCTGGGGATTTCAGACAATACACTGGTGCTAAAGTAGCAACTGGAATCTTTTACTCAGTCGGCTGGACTCCGATTCTGTTCTGGCATCCAGCCCAGTATATCAAAATTGTGGTTTTTCAGCCCATTTTGGAAGCTGCTTCACTAAGCCATGTGACAACCCCAAAAGTTGGTCTGGCACCAGAAGACTTCATCAGATTGCAAACTTGAGAGCCCTCGAGCTGGCTGTTTTTGTATTGATGCCTCCCTCGCCGTAATCATTAACAGAAGGTGAGAGGGCTGCAGTTGGAACACACCTCACACCTACTATACAGTTTGTGTTTATGTCTCTGAACCCTCATAAACCTCCTGGGCTCTGCACACTTGCCTACTCAAATAAAAGCTTTCTCTGAGGAAAACACCAGTAAGAGTTTGAGTTACTAGCCTAGCTCAACAAACTTACCTAGAAAGGGCACAAGGCATGGCTACAGATTTGTCAGAAAGATTTAAGACTTATCAGTTTATTTATGGATTTTTTTTATTTATTTATGGATTTTAACACTAGCAGAAACTGAAGCTGTGAAGACTCTAGACATAGCCATCTGGTGGTCCCCTTGAAACCTGTGCAAATCATACAGTACATACTAATGCAATGCAGTAGGTTGACAATATGGTGAATTTCCCATTGAAAAATAGTAAATTAGTAGATTATGTCAATGCTTATAGACTGATGATGGATTCTACTGTTCTTGTGAGAGATTTTTGTCTGTTAAAGCAACAACCACAATGTTTATTGAATGCCTACTATGTACACAGCCCTCTGGTGGTGATGGGCATTGCAAAAGATTACTTGTACTGCTTGATTTAAAGATATTTATAATCTAATCAGTGATTGAAATTCAATGCATATTAAACCATTATAAAACAAAAGTAAATTTAGTGACAGATTTTGTGGTAGGAACCTTATGTGATGTAGAAATTGGGCAAAGAGATATAAACAGAGCTAACTCCTAAAGTGCTATGACCTAGAAATTGGTTGGGTGAGTTTGGATAAGAAAGGAGAAGAAGAGAAAATTCTAGGCCTGGAGGCAGTGTTTCTCAAGAAATTGAAACATAAATATGCAGACCCTATTTACAGAGAAGGAAAAGAGAAATTGAGCCGCCTAGAGAGAATGAGTATAAGGAAATGGAGTAAATTTAATCAGAAATGAATGCTATAGACAAATCCTGAATGTAGAATTTTAGAAGTCAAGCCAAAGGGTTTAAAAGTGCTGTATGAGTAAATATAAATAAAAAATAAGAAAGATTTAAGTCTGGCAATTGAAAATGTTAAGGTTGAGTTTCAGTGTGATTCACTTCAGCGTAGACTGAAACAGGAGTAAACACCAAATGTCATTCTTGTAGTTGGCCAGACTTAAACTCCACTTTAACTTTCTCCCTACTCACAATAAGGACGGTAATCAATGGTTTAAAGTGCCATCAACCACCTTGAACACAAAAGCAGTGTCTGCATTAGTTCATTTTTGACTGACATTTGTTGCCTACAGGATATTTATGACATTACAACATTAAGTGTAACTATGCAAATCCACAGAATAAAATATACACAGTCAATTTGAAATGACTTTTCAGTTGAAGTTTTGATTGTTCTATGTTAGTAAAAACTTTCAAGAGCAATTTGTTTTTTCCACTGTAGGTGGCCCAATAGTATTTTAGAGCAAACACTACTCTAAAAAACATAAACACCAGATTTTTGAAGTAGTGTTCTCGATAACTTTTTAAAAACTAATAATAATTCATTAATTGGCAAAATTGCCTTATTTTGAAAAACTCAAAAACAATTCTAAAGTAACATTCACAGAAATGATGCTCTCTGTGTGCTTCGGTTTTGTGTGTTTTGCTTACCTGTGTCCTCTGAATAATAGTGGTCATCCTTGTTTGTTAAGCATTGTTGTCACTTTTGTTCCCTCATTCTAAGAAGACTGAAAATGCCTACAAATGCAGCTAGAGATTTACCCTATATTTTGGAATTTTTTTTTCAACTTTAATTTTTTTTTTTTTTTTTAAGTAAAGTGGGAGAGAGATGGTCATGGGATAAGCCACTTCGTATTAGTGCTTTGTGAGGTTTCTTCAACCTTAAATTCTAAGACAAGTAAAAAACATTAAACTTCTATAACTTGAGGAACTTCTATAGCTGGTGTCTCCTCTGCTCCTCTGAGTCTGTCATTTCTATGGGCTTTTCAGGCTACTAAATAACTGCAGGGCATCCAGAATACTGTTCTCTACCTCCCCCTCCCCAAAGAGCCAGTGATCACAGCCTGTGCTCTGTTTCATACTTGCAGCATCCAGGTGGAATTTAAAATAGAATGGATGGGGACCCAGTTATGTAAAAAGTCACCTCTGCTCTTCTGTTCTATCATGGGAGTTAAGACCAGCTGGGGTGCTGCTGGTATCAGTTTCCAGTGCATAAGTCTCTGTGATCTGCAGCAGAAATTCTTACAACAGGGCCCTTAGAAGTCTTGTCCTCTGATGGGTTGCCAGAGGCACAGTCCAAGGCATATCTGCCCAGGAAGACTTTTTGCTGAGTTTCCCAGGGGCTGAGAGAAAACTCCCAGAAGGAACAGGCTCCCTGGCTCCTACAACTAGTAATCTACAACCATCTTTGGTGGAAACTGGGATTTATTGCCAGCCAGCTACTTATCTGGTTCAGTTGCCTCAGCTGGTCAGAGATGACCACAGTCACAGATTCACAGTCTCTCCAGAGAGCTTCTTTGTGTGAAATGAATATGTTTGAAATCTGGCTCTTCCTTTCTTAAATCCTCTTTGCAGAGTATAACTCAAAACACCTTCCTCCCTGCTAGGGAAACAAGTTCAAGCATATTTCCTCCTTGTGGGATCAAGAAGTCAGAGATGCTTCAGTAATCCACACAAACCTGGAGTTACATGGTGCTATTCTTAACAGCATTAATCAAATTTTGGGTAGCTGAACTCACATTGTAAGATGACATAAAATTAGCTCCCATTCTTAAACAACTAATGGCAAAGTCTTTAGTTGTTGTTTTTTTTTTTTTTTTTTTTTAATAAAAACCAGCATCTCAGGTTTAGAAAGCTTGCCTAGCACAGTTAAACATCAGATTATATTCTATTCTTCAGTTAATGTTTTGTTCTTCCTCCAAATTATAAAACCAAAAACATTAGATAGGAAATAAAGCTCCTACTTGTGGCTAAAGAAATCAGCAATTTGAAGTCTGGAGATGTGTGTATGTTTACATTTAACCACCTTTTACTTTACTCCTCCAATCTAAATAGCATATTGCTCTCTGTTGAGCTGAGATGAACTACTTTGCATTAATAGATACAAATTAGATTATAAAAGAGCTCCTCACTTTCGTATTCCAGGATAAATAAAATATCTGTCACATCTTTTGTTTTCCAAATAAAATTCCATATGATCTGACAAGATTATAACATTATAATTTGACCCTTTAAAAAGATTTCTGCAACTAAAACAGTTCGTTTTCATTGAAATCCCAAAGCAAAAAGATATAAGATGAGGGCAGAAACACTTGAGCCTATGCCCCTCTGGGGACAAGCCTATTTCTCAGGCAGACAAGCCAAACAATGGCTAGGGTTTCCTCTTCCTGGAATCCTCTGGCAATGCACTTTCCCTTCTGCCCCTGCACATGTAACTACATGTAACTACATGTAACCACATATACCACCCTCCCCACTCCAGTCCTATGAGTACTCCAAAGAGTTCATATCTGAAAGAGAGCTTTTGATAATTCTACAGATGAAAAAACAAAGGCTTACAGTAGAAATAAGTTACTCACGATTATCTATCATTGCTGACCAGACCTGTAGTCACCCAACCCAGCCCTGTGCTCTTTCCATGGCTCCTCCTAGTCCACAAAACTCACAGATAGTAGAGAGAGGGAAAATAGGAAGGCATTCATGCAAACTGCCACTTGCCTCTGAGGGACTCACTTCACAGAGACCTCCTCAGGGTACCTACTTATTATGGATTTTGTTTATCTTCAGAAAATAACTTTTTCAACAGAGATAACTGTGGACTGTGATGTAAGGAACCATGGAACACAATGAGAAGTTTGGATCCTAAGCCCTAGCGATCTGGGATTTGGTCAGAAAAAAATAAATTGTGGTTTTGAATTAGGTTATGCGGCAGTTCGTTGTGATGGACACAACAGGGCCTCTAAAATAAGATTTTTGATTCTACTACTTACTAACTAAGTGAAATTGGTCAAACTTCTTAATCTTCCCAAATTAAATTCCTCATCTATAACCAGCATCAACTGTTGCAGGAAAGGTTGGAACACCGGCAAGAGAGAGAAGGATAGAAAGGTAGTGGTAGGGGAAAGAATAGTACAAGAGAATCTAGGAGGGTAACAGGCTCTCAGTCATAAGAATTTACAGTGTCTGGCACCAAATGGTCACTCAAATATCTGTTCATTGAAGAAAATCCTATTTACTCAGCTAGGTCAAGTCCTAGGAATTTGTCGCCTTTGCTTTAGAAATATGGACACAATGATCCCTAAGGCCCTGGAAAATATAAAAGAGGTACAGGACCACTAAGGCCTTGAAAATGTGCCTTGGATTTGAAAACATTTGATCTGGTGGTCTTAGATTCTAAGTATACTTTGTTCCTCCAAAGCTTTATCTAGATGCCTTGGACAATCCTGGGCCCCTGGAGTAACAATGAAGGAAATATTCAAGTGGCTATTCCTTCTGGCAAAGACTGGATTAAATAATCTACATATGTTCATGGCACACTCTACTTCCTACATTTATTGCATTGTATTGTAACCCATCATGGAAAATTCTTTTTGCTGTGCTGAGGGTTGAACCCAGGGCCTCAGGCATGCTAGTCAAGTGCTTTACCACTGAACTACATCCTCAGCCCCTCATTATGTATTTTTGAATGGAAAAAAAATGAACAACCTCTATGAAACCTTTACCACTACTGGCCCTGAAATCACACAATGGAACTGATCTTCTCCACACCCTTCCTGCAATGCAAAGATCGTACCCCCTTCAATTCTCCTTGTAAGGAAGAAACTTTTCTAGTTTCAGCATTTAGGCCACTTAGGTTTCTACTCAAGATGTTCCTCATCATGTTAATCCACTCAATAAATTGTGCTTAAATCAGGATGTCATATATTGGGTCCAATGGCAAGGGTCCAACAATGAATATATCATGGTCCCTCTTGAGGAAACTCACAGAATAAAGAGAGCTGGAGGGAGGTTCTGATTTTCAGAAAGGCCACTAGCCGTTAGCCGAAACATTTCTGGATCAGTAACTATAACCTATCATCAACTTGACTCTCAAAAAAATTACAATGTGGCTTTAGGACCTGGTACATGGTGTACACTCAATAAATGTTTGTTGGATAAAGGAGTGAATGGGACAGAATGGAAATTTCAATGGCTTTTGTTGCTCTAGGCTATTGGATTTTGGGAATAAGTAGCAAATATTATCAAAGCCTTTAAAGTGAATGAGTCTCTTTTAGGGTACCCACTGAGCATCCACCTCGAGTGTTTACTAGCCTTTTAGAAGTGTCTGGGGAGCAAGTGATGTGTCTCAGAAGCATTTGTTGTGTCACAGCTTTTTGATACAATAGATGGGCTTTCTGAAACCACCTCTGGTCTTCAGAGTTGTCCCAGAGACCTTCCTTCCTACAAAACACTGGCTAAATAACCTTCCAAAACTATCAGCTGCCAAAACATTCAGCTACCTATACCTGCTAACTTCTATACTCTTGATTAATGATAATCTCAAATTATTTTGTTTTAGATTTTTCTGAATGGCTGGTTTATATTCTTCGTTTGCAATCTTGCCTTTATAAATTCCCACAGGACTGGCACACAGTAGGTTTTTGCTGTTGTTTCGGGTGCGTAGTCCAGTCCAAGTTTTTCACGAGAGCCAGCCAACGTGAGTCTGAAGAGAAGGATAAGAACACACCTTTATCTGTTCTAGAGTTCTCTGAACAACTATCACTCACTTCTCTTCCCTTCATTTTTACTTGGAACAAGAAACAAGACACATGGGGAAAAGGAAATCACAGCACAATTTAAATATGGCAGAATAGAAACTAGGCTGGAATCCTCCCTTTTGCTAAAAATAAAAGCATAGATAAATGGCCGAAGAGCATAAACCTGACGGCATCTTACGCATCCACTAAATTCCCCTGGCACTTAAGACTTCTAATAGGGGGTTAGGCGGTCAACTTGTTTTGGTACCAACTCTGACTCAAAAAGATTATTCTCCTGGAAATTGAAGGAAAAGCAAGGAAAGAAAGGGAGGCAGAGAGATTTTCCAGCCACTTGATCCAGAGGGTAATCCAGAAGCTGCTGAGGTGGGTGGAAGGCAAACGTCTCCCATCAAACCCACGCTTCATCCTGGGTTGCCAAGACAGAATAACCCCGTCAGTCTTTGGGTTGAATCAATCCCGAAGCGATTGGGAAGCTGAGATAGAACTTAAGGTTATGACATCCCCTTGTCTGGACAGACTCTCCCGGAGGCGCGGGTCCAGAGCGCCCCCAGCCGAGCCCGCTGTCAGCCAATAGGATCCTGAGGTTTCGGGATGATGAGCTGCGGGACCGCTACTGGGCCAATCAGGAGCCAGGCGCGGTCAGGGGGAGGGGATGAGAAGAGAAGCCGGGGGCGATGGAGACGCAGAGACATCAACATAAGTTTCACACCTTGGAATGTGAGGGACTCTCTCGCATCTCCAGCACATCTCCAACTCTGCGCAGGAGGGCCCCAAGCAACTTCTTCCACCTTCTCATAATGCAAGGGTCTGGGGGTTTGTGAGAGCCCCTATCATTGTTGGCCTTATTTTTATGCTCTCTGCAAGGAGCAAGAGGGCGAGAAACAACCTGGCGCTTGGAAACTGACCTCCGGCCCTGCAGACCTCTGGAGAAGTGAGGCAGAAGAGGAGTGGTCGGGGCTGGGGGACTCCATGCGGGGGCCATGGACAGAGTGGCACTCCTGGCACTGCCCCGCCTGTGCGCTCTGTGGGCAGCCTTGCTCGCGCTGTTCCCCTGCGGAGTCCAAGGAAACTGGATGTGAGTATGGGGGCAGCAGACGTACCTGGGTTATGTGGTAAAAGAGGTGCCCAACCCCCGAGAACGTTCAACTGAGGCCAGGAGAGGAGGGGCGGAGACCCTAGAGCGGGTGACCTAATTTTCAGGAAAACATCTGGGATTGGGGAGGAGGGTAGGGGAGCGGCTTACGCTAGGGGTGGCCGTGTCTTACAGGTGGTTGGGCATCGCCTCCTTTGGGGTTCCGGAGAAGCTGGGCTGCGCCAACTTGCCACTGAACAACCGCCAGAAGGAGCTATGCAAGAGGAAACCCTACCTGCTGCCCAGCATCCGAGAGGGCGCCCGGCTGGGCATTCAGGAGTGCAGGAGCCAGTTCAAACACGAGAGATGGAACTGCATGGTCGCCACTGCCAGTGCTGCCCCCGCTGCCCCGTTCGGCACCAGCCCCCTCTTTGGCTACGAATTGACCAGCGGTGAGTCCAGGACCCTTGGGAATGGCAGGGAACACACGGCGACAACTCCTCTGTCAGTTCCTTCAAATAAAGTAAAATAAGGTTCGAGTCGTGTCGTGGCTCTCTAGATCTTGAAAAAGGCTTTTAGTGTAGCGAACCCGGAGCGACAGAGGCCAGACTCCGGGTGCAGGTGCTATCCTGGAGGAAGGGGACTCTCCAGGTACAGAGCCGGGCACTAGGGGATGCAGCTTTTCCTCCTTCCCGCGGCGCCACGCCAGAGTTGCAGAAAAACTCTGACTCTCCTACCCCGCGGACCCCCTCGGACCCGTAGCGCCCCCCTACGTGAGTGACCAGCTGGAGAAACATGATGTCGGCAGCGGGGAATGCTGCAGCCGCATCTGCTTTGATTTAACCGGCTCCGCTGCGCACCGAGCCCTGGACAAGTGGCTAACTGAAGCGAAGCCCCACGTTTGTTGACTCCTCCGAGCACTGGGTTGAACGAATAAGGGTGATTTTAAAAGGGCCTGTCCCCGGCAACCTGAAGCACGGCTAACCTGAGCACCACTACATTAGCCTTCTCCTGCTTTCCTTTCCTTTCTCCCTCTCCCTTCCTCAGCGCACTCCCGCGGCGGGGGAAGCTGCAATAAAACAAAGTTCTCTTTACATGCGTGTAGTGACTCGGTAAGAAGAAAGGTGCAGGGAGCCAGGATTGTTCCTAAAATATCAGCAGATGCACAGAATTTTAGGACTGGGTCGCTGAGAGATGCATTGTCGTTTTTCATGTTCACCTCCACCTTTGACCCTTTCCCGCAGGGTCCCCACACACACTGCTGCCAAAGCATTGCCTTTCTGCCTTGAAGTTTTAGCCCGCTCACCCCTCCGAAGGAGCCCAGATCCCCGTAGAGGGGAGTGGAGGGTGGGGAGAAGAAGAAGAAAGAAAAGGAAAAAAAAAAAGAGAGAGAGAGAGATGTGTTTTTCACAGTTGCTGAAATGCAGAAGCTTTAGCTGTTGAAAAGGTTCCTTGGACAACGGGTGTGAAACTGTTTCTATTCCAATATAAACATCTGGAAAGAAAAAAATGTCGCCTGCTGAGTCCCTTCTAGTTCACCTTATTAATGTTTCAAGAGAACTTTAATTTTTAAATATTTTACCTCAAACTTTACTGCAAGAGTACTACATTATAGGATATTTTTTGGTAACAATTATTTTTTTGCTAGTGACATTTCAATTATCTTTTCATTACATTTATGACTATAAGAGTTGTACTATGTAAAATGTTAACTGTTTGATGTTAATACCAGGGATTTTTTTTTTAATTTTAGTTTTTAGTGTGAAAGTAAACTGTAACATTTATCTATTAATCATCTTGATCTTGGCTTAATTTTAATTTACATTCTGATGCATATTATTTATTCAAACAAAAATCACATCACATTTTTCAGCTTGTGTTTTGTGAATGCAGCCTATTTTAAACTTAAAAATATGTTTTCCTTTCCTTCTCTGATTTCCTTTGAGTATTTTATATTCACAGTATCCATGCAGAGGACTTTAAATTTGACCTGTGTTTTTGAGCTATTACTGTCCATTGGACACTAAGCTTAAATATGATTTTAAGGTATGAAGATAATGTATGACAGTATAAAGTATAAAAGTCCCCTCAAGTGGTATACTGAAAATTAATGTTACTGTTTTAAAGACTGGAACAATAGAAATCTTTTTTTCTAAATACGTACACATTAAAGCAACCATTGTAAGCTATTGAAAAATTACTTGCCTGGTAAAAGGATGAATGGGAGGCTTTGCTGTGAACATAAACAGAAAGTGATATGGATTTCTAATTTAGCAATTTATGTTTTATTCTAGGCACAAAGGAGACAGCATTTATTTATGCTGTGATGGCGGCAGGCCTGGTGCACTCTGTGACCAGGTCATGCAGTGCAGGCAACATGACAGAATGTTCCTGTGACACCACCCTGCAGAATGGTGGCTCAGCAAGTGAAGGCTGGCACTGGGGGGGCTGCTCTGATGATGTGCAGTACGGCATGTGGTTCAGCAGAAAGTTCCTGGATTTCCCCATCAGAAACACCACGGGAAAAGAAAGCAAAGTACTGATGACAATGAACCTACATAACAGTGAGGCTGGAAGGCAGGTATGTGTTAGAAAATGGAATAAAAATCCAGTGTCTTTATGTAAATAACACTAGGATTACATTTCTGAATGAATCCATCTAAATGATTTAAACACTACACACTGACAGCACACACACACAATTTAAATATATATATACACACATATATATATTTATATATGCACAGGCACACATATTCTTTAATGAGTGTGTACTGACCACATTGATTTTATTAGGTTCTACATCTACTGTGTGTTGAATCTTGTAATATAATGTATTAGTAGTCATATACTTTGTATACCTGAAACATCAATTATAGAATAACAGCTGTACATGTACCTGTTGTGTTATTAGCTCCACCCTCTTAAGTAGTTAATGGCAAAGCCAGAATAGGATTTATGGTATCTGCCCTTCTAATGGTACTAATCATATATTATTTCCCTAAATTTGAATTTTGATTACGTGTCTTTAAATCCACTTTTTTTTCTGTCCAATTGTTCCTAAACATGCTATCAGTTTTGCTTTTAATTTCTTGAGAAAACATTCTTGGGAAGTAAACAACTACTATAATATTTTTTGCAAAGCAAATTTTTTATAAAAAGAAAATGGGTATTTTATTATAAAAATATGAAGGTTTGTTTTTAAAAATCATAAAATGCAGATAATTATTAGAAAGTTATAGCTATATTAAATGTTTAGCTATTTTAAAACATAGCTATATTAAAAGTAGATTGAGAAGAGGGAAATTTGAAGAACAATCACCTAATTAACTTCTTTTATAAATTCTGATTTTTAACTTTGTTTTCTTAAAACTTTGTTTTCTTTCATCTTATGTGTAGATGAATTTAACTTATGATATTTGCATTATTAAATATTGATTCAATAAAGTTCGAGTTCAACATAGTTGAATTAGTTGGCAATTCATAGTGACTTTTCTAAAAGGTTGTAACTTTTTGTGAATATATATTTTCTATATCACAATAAACTTTGTAAGACAGAACTATCAGCACATATTGTATGTTATTATAAATAGGCAATAACCTATAAAGGTCCCAGAGTAGTCATTGCAATCTACCACATTCTCCTGAAGTAAATTAAGACAAGTTGCAGTATCTCTTAGGAATATTTAAACTATATGTTGCATTTGTTTTTCATTTTTGGCAAGTAAATAAATGGGACTTATTCAGAATAGTTGTGAGTTCCAGCCAGTTTACTTAACTGCCCTAGTTTAAAATACAAAAACAGCAAACTCTATAAATTTAAATATTCAAATTTGAATTTTCAATTCAGTTTGAATATTTATTTCAAAATAGCAAAATAGCAAACAGAGAAATCAATAGTTATATAAGCTTTCCATATTTTTGTTTAAAAAACCAAAAATTATTTTATCTCACTAAAATAACTCTTGCCTAATACTGTAGTTAGGCAGTACTTTCCCTTAAAGTTTTACACTTAAAAAAAGTGAGTGAGTGAAGTGTTGCTTCAATTTAAATATTATCTAATGAAGTAATATTTATAATTTCTAACAGTAATATAAAAGATGGTAAATGTAAATAACATATGTTCTTTTAAACTCTAGAATTAAACTAAAGAAAGCTATTGAGTTATATCAGATATATAATAAAATAAAAAACAATTAAATGAAAGATTATTATCAACATAGAACTTACATCTTCTTTAGCCTTTCTATAAATAATTTGGTAGTGATTAAAGAGTTTTAACTGGAAAACCAAAACTTAGGAGCTCATGTTATGATTAATTTTCTCAAATAAAGAAGTCTCTGAACTTATGAAAAGCCCTAAATCATTCTAAAATGCTTTTCTACAAGTAACATTATGCAACTATTTAGTTTTATTTCATCTTGTGTGTTTCTTAAAATTAGAGAGCAATATTTCCCTCTAACTGTTAGTACTAAACTTTTATTTCTTTTCTGATTTTATTAAAAGATAGAGGTATTCAACTTGGATTTCAATCCACTACTTGCTAGCAAAAATTAATTTCCTCATATTACATAGATTTTCTGCTGTTATTCTATCTAGGGAGAAAATAATTCAGCCTATGTGTATATATACTTTTTGTACAAATTTCAGAGTTTTCTGTATGGAATCTTTTTTTTTTCACATTTTTCTAAATGGAATCTTAAAATATTACAAAATATTTACCTGGTTATTTTGAAAGCACTACACTAGTGTTTTTGTTGGTCTTCTCTCATGAGGTATTATAATTCAAAACATTTTGTATTTTTCTTTCCATTGGTGGCCAAAAAAAAAAAAAAAAAAAAAATCCCCCAAAAGAAAAACAAAACAGAACAAAAATGCCTCCAAAGATTTCCAGGGTATTAGCTAACATGTAAGAGCAATTGACTCAATTTTCAATATTGGCAATTAGGATTTTAATCTACTAAGAATATTCATCTGAGTGAAGTTCAAGGTCTGCATTCAATTGAGTTGATTTTTCTAGTCTCAAAATCCCAAACTCAAATGTAGGAAAGCGTTCAGAGAAATGTGGGTACTGGCGCTTAGTAGTGCTATGAGCAGGATAGATGATTTTCTAACCGCTGACCTTAAATACTCTGATTCCCACTTGGTTTCTGACACCATTCCTAAAGTTATAACTCCAAGAATAATGTTGCCGAATAGTGATTGGCTAGCAGAATGATGTGATGTCTTCCAGGGGCAGAACTTCTGGGAATAATGTGACTTGGAATATTTATGGGTATTTCTTTTGGTGTGCTTAAAATATTTCCATTCTTACCATGTCCACCTCATAAACTTTTAAGTTTCCCTACCCCATAATTTGTTTTATGATGAGTAACTCAACAAAGTGGGAAGGGCCAGCCCCAAATTTTCATTGACCTGTTTCAGGAATATTTATAAGTAGTTGAACAACACAAAAGTGTTTTGCTTTTTAGCAGGTTCAAAAATATTTTTGGATAGAAAAAGACAAATGGGTCAGAGGAGTAGAAATCCTACATATACCCATCCAATCCTATGCCGCAGTTTTCACAAAAACTTAAACAGATCATTTGATGATTGACAAAATGAAATGTTAGTCACAAAATGTTCCACAACAATTTTCTGGCCATTCCTGTAAAGTTTAGATAATGTTCTATACTAGAAAACAATCTCTGCCTGCTGCATTACCTCTGAGTTTAAATTGTGGAACCAATCAGTCCTTAAACCACTTCTTAAGCTGTTTCTATTTTTACCTTAAGTACCAATGATACATCTTTCCTATTTCACTTCATTAGAAATTGATCAAACAAAAACTGACGTGAAGGGTACAGTATATTAAATGCCACCCTCCTAATTGCTCTCCCATGGTTTAAAAATGTTCCACCAAAATGTGCACATCTGTTTGCAATAGTTAACAAAACATTCCTCTGTTAATATCGTTATAAACCTTAACAATTCAACTAGAGTAGAGAAAGGAATTTTCTCATAACCACACACAACTCATTCGGTTGCTATTCTCTTACTTTTCCTGTTACCAGAAAATGATGGTGCTATCACCGCAACTCAGAATGACTATTTAACATTAATTAAGAACCTGAGAGGAAAATATCTAGAGTATACTTTTTCATTTTTAGAGTGTTCATACAATCTCCTTAAATATACTTGCTTTATCCACTTTGATTTTTCTCTGTTCTACTAAAATTATCTTGCTGTGTATAAAGATCTTATATCATAAATCACCAACTTATATAAGAGAAGTGTTTATACAGTTTATTTTTCTATAACTTGGAATTAAAACAAAATACCTGTTCATTAAATGCCTAGTAGGTACGAAACATTTCTTCCTATAAAAACTAAATCAAGTAAAACTACCTGTGAAAATGTGCTATGAGAAATGCTAAATTCTGTGGAGTTAAACTTGTGTGTATGTGTGTGTATTTATCTACCCCCAAACTCTGAATTTCATAAAATTCTGAGTGTGATTATATGACTTTATTTTAATTCACATTTGGACAAGTTCTACCCTTGAAGTATTATGAGGGTATAGTCATTCAAATTGCATGTCAAGTTATTGGAATTCTTCTCTTTGAAATTCATTTATATACATAGATTCTAAGGAAAATGTCAGATAGATGATAAAAATGAGATTTCTTATTGTTAGAACCACTTAAAATTCAAAAGTAACAGAATAAAACTTAAAAAAAAAAAAGTTAGTGGCTAATTATAAACTCCAGGTATTTAAAAGGGTTGGTTTTCTAGAGTATAAAAATCCTCCCAAAACTGAGATAGAAATTCAGTGGTTGAGAAAATTAAATTTGAAAGTCTCTTTTTATCCTTCAAACTTGGGAAGCATCATGTCATTTTGGGGAACTAATCCTGCTGTGGACACCACTAGAGTGGAAGAATTGGTGGACAGTCCAACTGGCTGAAGGTGTCCTAATATCCTTGGCTCTGTTTTTTTTTTTTTTTTATGAAGGTGATTTTTGTTACCTCCTTCGGTTCGGGTTACCAGCCAAAGATGGATTAAAACTGCTTGGAGTGAGTGGGATTAATTATTCAATAAGTATTTGATGAGCATCTACTTCGTCCTCTGTGCTTTGCCGACCGTCAACTCCTTCCATGATGTCTGAACTGGTTAATAACAGGATAAGTCAGCTCCTCAGTCATGGTGCAGAGGAATAGCCAGCTTTAAATCACTGATGACTATAAGGAATGTTGATCAGGCTTAAACATATGAACATACTTTCTTAGCTTTTTGGCTTTCTTGGATAATTTGTTATTACCTAAGACTAATTGAGCTCTTTTTCTCAAATCCTTCAGGAACTTAAAATCTGAACAAAGATAGGCAGATTGCATTAATTTGAACATTTATTTGCCTAGTGGTGTCTTAATGAATTCAGGGTTTTGTGAATATCAAGTGCCATAAATTAAACCAAGTAATTCTCTGTGCCATATTTCATATATTTCTCTTATATTGCTGGAGGGCATATTTTGCCCTAGGTTAATAAGAAATAGATACATTTATTAGCTTTTCAGTTTCGTGATTTCAAAAGGAGTATATGTGCCATTTTCTATAAAGGACAGAGTTTAAATATCATTGTTTATTATTTTTAAACACTACTAAGAAGTAACAAACATTGTACAAATCAATATCATATGCTTTCATTTAAAGTTGCAAATTGATCTTAGTTGTTTGGAATATTCTGTGTTAGTACAGAAAACTTTGCTAATGTGTAGAAAATGTCACTCTGTAAGTATGTCAATGTTGGCCTTAGTACAAACTAGCAAAGTATATACCCTTGCCACTTTATAGTTTTGATAAGAATGGCAAGCGGAATTTAAACTATGAGGTTTTTTCCCTTTCTTTGGTGAGATTACATACATAATTTCCAAGTAATTGAATGGATGGATCCATTTTTCATTTTGCCCAGCATGTTGACAGAATGTCAACTCTATAGCTAGTGCTGACGATTTATTAATCTGCTCTGCCATCATCTGGGAATTGAAGGAAACTATGTGGGCGAGCCTGCTATGTAAGAGTTTAGAGCCCTCAACTTCTGAAATCTCTTTATTGTTTTTGCATCATTACGTCCATCGAAGCTTTTTATCTTAACTCTTAACTGTAACTTCTTCAGAAAAAGGAGATATTTAGACCTTAATATGCACCTGACTATGGGTTATTACAAATATTTGTAATCTCATTTAATTCCTCTCTCTCCATAAACCGAACTCCCCACTTAGAAATGAAAAAATACATAAACATTATCCTTTTTTTTCTGTTTTCTCAGTTAGGATAGTGCTACTGATCCACCAGGAATAGGACATATGTTTTGAATTAATTTTCCAGAAAACAGAAAGAGTTTGCTGGAAGCATCCATACTCTATAACTCATTCTCCTTTTGACCAACTTAACTTGATTAGTCAAGGTTTCTCATGTGGCCTGTCCTACCCCATCCCACCCCTAACTTTTATAGTGGTCAAACCTAAGACTCTCAGCTGGACCAATAAATGTCATCACTGGCTGCTACTTGCATCATTTGAGCCACTCATGTGGACCAATTAAGTCAGAATCTCAAGGGGTTAAGCATGGGTTATTTGCAGAGTCCCCATGAATGTTTTTATGTATTGTGCAAGTTGAGGGCACCTTCTCTGTCATGCTTCTCAAACTTAAACATGCATAAGAATCATGTGGGGTCTTGTTAAACTGGAACTTCTGATTCTGTAGTTTTGGAGTGAGGACTGAATGCCTGTGTTTCTCATGTGGCATGCTGGGGCTGCAGGTCCATGGATCATACTGTGAATAGCAAGGTATTCAGTGGTACCGGAAACATGCAGGCATTCATGAGCATTCTCACACAAATTTGAGTGGGGTATTAGAAATAAAATTATTTCCATTTGGAATCTCTGATAATCTCTGATAACAACAGTAGCCTCGCCTACTAGTACTTTAAATGCAACTTGGGATTTGTTCTGCAAGATCGAGACATTTGGACAAAACTAAAAACAAAACATTTGAACCCTAAACAATTGTTAAAGATCTTTTAGGTTCAAAACTATCTTTTTTTTTTTTTAAATAGGAGGAAACAGACCCAGAAAGTTAAGTAGGTTAACTGTGTTTCTGACATTTGAACACAATTATTGTTGGTTTCAGGCGGTCGCCAAGTTGATGTCAGTAGACTGCCGCTGCCATGGAGTTTCTGGTTCCTGTGCTGTGAAAACGTGCTGGAAAACCATGTCTTCTTTTGAAAAGATTGGCCATTGGTTAAAGGATAAATATGAAAACAGTATCCAGGTATCAGACAAAATAAAGAGGAAAATGCGCAGGAGAGAAAAAGACCAGAGGAAAACACCAATCCGTAAGGACGACCTGCTCTATGTTAATAAGTCTCCTAACTACTGTGTGGAAGATAAAAAGCTGGGGATCCCAGGGACACAAGGCAGAGAATGCAACCGTACATCAGAGGGTGCAGATGGCTGCAATCTCCTGTGCTGTGGCCGAGGCTACAACACCCATGTGGTCAGACACGTGGAGAGGTGTGAGTGTAAGTTCATCTGGTGCTGTTATGTCCGCTGCAGGAGATGTGAGAGCATGACTGATGTCCACACTTGTAAGTAACTGCTCCATCCAGCCTCCAGAAAGACTCAGCAACAAACAGTGGGGTTGCAACCCAAAGAGTACCTCATGGTACAGGGCTGACCAAGTTGACTCCTGTGTTGGCATTTCCAGGGCCCTCTGAAATATCCTTTACCTGATTGACATCCAATCACACATTGATCATGGATTTCTTGGGCCTTTGAAGTTGAAAAGGTTTGCATTCGTCTGTGAGGTTTGGAGGATGTATATTCACATACAAGGAAGATAAATCTGTTTCCTCAGCAAGAACCCTCACACTGGAGACCTGGTGCATACTCAAGATAAGATCCTCAACTATGGAATTCAGTTATGGAAATCAGTAATAGTGGATGAACCTCAGTCATTTTTACAGACATCTCTAAAGCAACCAGGAGTGGTAAACATGAATTTCATTTATTCTCAGCATTTTAATTGAAGAAATTTTACTGTTGGTGCATAGACAGATGTTGAAAAGTTAAACTGAGTGGTTAGTGCCTACATAACTTTTCATGTACTTCAAAAAAAAAAAAAAGGCAATAGGAAACAATTTTCATAAGTAACACAATATCCCTAAAAAGTGTTCATTAGAGACATTTAGTGACAAAGAGTCAAAATCTAAAAAGTAAAGTGTATTAATTGGATTTTAAGTGCCTTTTAACAAGGAGAATTTGTTTAGAAAAACCTCTATATGGTATACAGCAATCTTTGATCTTGGGATTCATACTTTTATTATACACCAGTTTCCTGAGAAACTGAGATACTAGAAGAGGTAGATTCTGAAAACAAGTGGGAATGCAGCATAGGTAAAAATATAAAGGGCTCTCATATATTACAGTGAAAAGCACCCTTTAAGTGTGTAAAGACAGTATTTTGTATAGTATTTTGCTAAAAAAGTTTTATATTTTGTAAATATGGTATTTAAGTTATATGACATATATTAAAACCTAAGACATTTATTGCCAAAGCCCAAGAGCTGAGGCAATAAGATTAGCCTCTCTTTCTTTTCATACTATTATTTCTAACTTTTTTTTAACATTGAAAAAGAAGGTAATTGAGCAATTAGTTATATGGATGTGTATTTCTTGCAAAAATGAGTTTTATATGTTATAGATTAAAATATGCTGCAAAATATTGAGAACTGTTATTTCAGTAGTCAGATTAATTGAATTCTCTTCTCACATTAGTTATGTTTAACTTGTAACATTATTATAATAAATTATCTAGTAAGTCTTAACTGGATAAAAGAATCTAAGTCAGAGTAATGATCAATTTGCAGATTTGATATCCTGGATATTTATTATATTGTATGTAATGCTGCATTTCCAATTGAATGTTGAGTGTTCTTTTTGATTTAATATTCATGCATGTATTGTCATTATATTTTGCAAGGTTCCTGGTGAAAATTACAGGGATATATTTAAGGCTGTCTTTTAATATAAATGCTTATGGTTTTATGCATTGTTAAGTATTTCAGTATTATATAGAAAAAGTTTTTTAAGTTCAGAATGGATAAAGAAAGAATATTCACTTTCCTATGAATAAGATAAAGAAATATTTTCCTGACCCAAAGGTTTCATTCTATTTCCTTTTAATTTCATTTACCAAGGCAAAGCAATAATTTGTGAAAAAAAAGAACACCTATGGAAAATGTCCCAGTTCTAGTATTAAAATCAAGACTGAACATGTGCCAGGCATGGTGGCATGTGACTATAATCCCAGCAACTTGGGAGGCCAAGGCAGGAGGATCACAAGTTCAAGCCAGTCTCAGCAACTTAATGAGGCCCTGAGAAACTTAGGGAGACCCTGTCTCAATATAAAAATAAAATGGGCTGTGGATGTGGCTCGGTGGTTAAGCACCCCTGGGTTCAATCCCTTGTACCCCTCCCCACCAAAAAAAGAGGAAGACTATAATATATATTAATTACCAATTCTTCTTTTAACTAGAAAACTTTTCATACTTACCTTATCAATTGACTATGAGAATCAGACAGAATTTAATTTACGAATACCTGATTATTCAGCCATTACTTTAAAAACCTAACGCTAACTCAGGCTCTCCTCTATGTGCTAAGCAACTCCCAAGCTGCATCTTTAGGTTCTTCTTTTCCTTCTCATCCTTGGCACCTCCATGAACTCATACTTGTTTCTCTCCTCTCTTACTGGCTGACAGCCTGGTGTTGGCCCACTACCTTCCCACTCCCAGTCAGGTAGTGGTAGCACCACCATGCCCTGAGGCCAAAGGTTCTTATTTAGTCTAGGCTATGTTGCTTGCATTAGTTAGGACTCTTTATTTTTGAGTAACAGAAAACAACCCAGACTGGTTTAAATATTAAAGGAAATGTATTGACTCGGTAATTAAAAACTTAATTTTAACATGTTTAGGTGAAGCTTGATCCATAAACTTACACCTAGCCTCAGGTCTATCACTTCAGGCTGACTTCAGATTCCACAATGTGTAGTAACCCCCAAACCCTCTCACCCCTAGCAGCTCCAGGTTCTCTGCTTTTCTTAGCAACAGGGATGCTCACATTCTCCTAGTACTTGTTCTAAGGAAAAAGAAGTCTCATTCTAAGGAAAGGTGGAGTTTTTTTCCTAAAAGGAAGCTCACCTGAAAGAGGGGAAATTTTTCTTTTCTGGAAGCCCCTGCAAAGGTTGAGTGTCATTGGCCCTGGTTGGTTAAACGTGCCCATCTCTGAAACAATCATAATGACCATTGGGGGGATGGAGATAGGCAATAGGTACACTGATCTGTCTGATGGTCCTTGCCTGGAACTAGCAGTGGGTTTCACTGCAGACTAAAATGACACAACTTGGGAACAGAGAGGGGGTGAATTCATAGAGCAAAATCAAGGTGTTATGCACCAGTTAAGGGTGTCTGCATGCTGGCCAGCAAGACATTACATGCCCCAATTCTAGTGATGTGTTTATGGGACAGCAAATGTCATCACATAGAATTTGCATCCAGACAAAGCAAGCCCAAAGCTCTTTGGGTTATGTATGTGGGTACAAAGTGGCTTGATTTATTTAAAAACCCTGTATCGTGTTAAAAAGGGAGAGGAGTGCTCTACTGTTATTTTTTCTAGTTTAGGGGCTCAACATTTTATTAATTTGGAACTGCCTAATAGAAACAACGGTTCATCTTAAAATAAAATCAAGAATATCATGTTAAATGGCCTTATTTGTAACCTCGGGATAAGGAAGTTGAACAATGAATCATTTCCGATTGCAGTACCTTTACACAACATTAATAACACATTAACTCTTTTGAATATAAACTGCATTATTTCCTTATCCCAATTTGGATGACCACTGTCTTATATTTTAAGGAGCTATGATAGTCATACAAAGAATAACAAGGAAAATTTTATTATAAATGTGTAGATGCTATGACCATATGATTTTGCACTTTTGGAAACGTAATAGTCACAGTAAATATTTTCAAATTACTTTAATTTTCTGAAGTACTGTCAGGAAAAAAAAAGAGATATGATCTTTGATTTTACTTAGTGTAAAATGTGGAAGCAGAAAAAATCCATCAAAATATTGATTTAGAGGCCCTTTGGGAGTTGCTTATACTTTTTTGCATCAGTTATCACAGGTCGCCAAAGACCAAGCAATTAAACCAAGCACTTGGAGCCAGTTAGTTGTCTAGAACATTTTGATCTACTAGGCTGACTAGATGGAAGAAAAATTCATATCCAATCTCCAGGAATCATGATACTCCCCTAAGTGATTCCTTCGCCAGGACAGTGAGCTAAGATGCCTGGATTCTTTTCCATTTCAGTTTTACCACAGATAAGAGTGGTGTCATAACTTTTCTTGGAGAAGGATGGTATGTGGCACAGCACAAAAGCAGACATGATGGTACACCCTGGAGGGACTCATTTCCTTTGAAAGATAATATTAGCAAACACTTTGCACTCCCTGTATACCGGGAGTTGGTCTAATTATAAATATACACATATAAATGTATGTGTATAATATATATTTATTATATGCATATATGTACACACACGTTATATATACATATTTTTAAATCTCACAATAGCCACCTGAAGTATGGACCATTACCGTGGCCCTCATTTTAGATGAGGAAACTGAGATATTGTATCTACAACAGATCAAGTAACCAGCTCATCACAGAATGACTAGCTTCAGCATCTACGCCCTAGTCAGTACTAAGTCATTACTGTGTTTCAGTATCAAAACTGTCAGTAAATTATATTTACAGTTTGGGAGATTTGTGAATATAATGATAATCATAGTCATTTTTTCATGGTTTGGTTATGTAAACTTGATTGAGGAGCAAGGAGTGAAGTGCTTGAAGAACTGAGAACTGAGGTAGGCTGTGAAATTATAATTAAAATCCACTGTTTCTTGATGTGTAAACTCAGAGTGATTTGAGCAGATTTGTACTTTAGATCCCAATGGGGCTAACAGTTGAATTATACAAGAATCTAACAATTGTTCCAAAAATAAATGACTCCGGGTAAAGATCACACTAACTAGTTTCGAATAAAATAAATACTTACATCCTTTTTATTGTTGTGCTTACAGTTAGTTGTTACATAAGGTGTTATTTTTAATAGATGGATGAAATTTACCATTTGTAATGGTTTATATTCATATCGCAAGAAAAACCACTAGGGGTGGTTTGCAACAGATTAAAACCTTTGGAAACAAAATCTGCTAGAAAAAGGCAATTGCTTCCCTTGTGATTACAAAGGGAAAGTAATAATAGATGTGGAACAAGTCAACACAAACTTAAGTTTCATATGTGTCTTTTTAATTTGCAGAATAAGTGAAAGCACTTGGTTTGTAAGAACAGGAAAGTCAAAAAGTGTGAGGGATACAGGACTGCCTGTTGCTGTCCTTTAGAACCACAGGAACGCTATTCCAGAGTATTTCCCTAATGGAATGTTAACATCCCCTTCTAAGGTACTTTATTAACAATTCCATTGGTTTTCAACCTTACTCTGGTCAGGTATCAGATTTCTATAGACGTCTAGGGCAAGTCCTCTCCCTAAGGGAGAAGAGAAAGCTATTTAGGGCAGGGCACATTTCCCAAGTAATTAGCAGGCAAGACTCAGGGGCCAGAGCTCACTCCTAGCACCTCAGGAAATATCAGCTGACCCTTCCACTTCCCACCCTGGGCCTCCCCAACAACCAGGGACTACTGCTTTCTCCATGAACGGAACATATTTCTAATGATAGCCCCCCAAATTATTTGCTTTTAAAGCTTTCTTCTGATCAGAGCTTGGACTCACAAGACAGTCTCCTTGGAGTTCGTTCTGGTTCTTGTCAAATAAAGCATAAAGTACTTCTCTAATCAGGCCCCTGATGCACAGAGGTATACATAAACTAAACAGCTTGTGGAATTAAAATTAAATGCTTGTAGACAAGCATTCTCCTCTTTCTCTGAGGGCCTGTGAGGGTTCTTACCCATCAAGGTTGTCTAAGCAAAAAAAAAAAAAAGGAGTCTTTTAGCCGGGTGTGGTAATTTAAAAGTAATTTAAAAAGATTTTGATGTTCTTATCAACATCTGTACATGATAAAATGCAAAATTTGCATTAAGTTTTAGGATAAGAGAACTCAGGCTCACACCTGGCTCTCAGTTAAGAACCCAGTCCCAGGACTGAGCATTACCCTCCTCTGTTGGAGGAATGTATTTATAGAAAACAGCATTCCTGTTGAACTGATAGACTTCCAACTGGTCCAGTTTATTCCTGTGGTCACAGAGGAGGCTAAGCCTTAGCAGGGGATCTACTGGTGGCAGGACTGAATTTGTTCATCCCACCATGACACTTCCAAGCTATAGCAGCAGCAACAGACATCATGGAAAACATGGAAGTCAAACATAAGATTTCTAAGACTTTGCCATAAAAGGAATGTTTTGATCCCAGAAGGTAAAAAGTGAAGATTCTCATTGAAAAGACTCTTTTTAAATTTTTTTCTATTTTTATTTTTGGTACTGGGGATTGAACTCAGGGGCACTCGACCACTGAGCCACATCCCCAGCCCTATTTTGTGTTTTATGTAGAGATAGGGCCTCACTGAATTGCTTAGTGCCTTCCCATTTCTGAGGCTGGCTTTGAACTCGCCATCCTCCTGTCTCAGCCTCCCAAAGTGCTGGGATTACAGGCATGCATCACCACACCCAGCTAAAAGACTTCTTTTTTTTGCCTAGACAACCTTGATGGGTAAGGACCCTCACAGGCCCTCAGAGAAAGAGGAGAATGCTTGTGTACAAGGGGGTGCAACTGAGTCCCATTTTCTCCTCTGACCAGTGCCTCACCCTGTCCTGCAGCCAGAGCTGAGGTGGATGATTAGATTATTGGGAGGAGGGATCCAGGTCTGTGCTTCACCGTGAGGCTCCTGCAATGAGGAGTTGACGAAGGCTCCCTGTTTCTTTGGTTGAAGTCACATACTTTCCCCTTTTAGAGGCCAGACCAACATGGGAACATTTGAAATGCTGTTTGCACATACACAAAAGTTTGAATTCTGTGCGTGAAGGGGAGTTTGGTGTAAGGGTGTAATGGATGAAAGAGTAGGTAATTAAAGTCAGAGGCTAGAAAGTCAAGGATGACTTCTGCTGAATAACTGCATCCTTTTCTATGATCTCACTGCCCAGTGCACTGAAAAGTGCCCTTCTGGCTTGATAGGATGGGTCTGGAAAGCTAGAGACGCTGACTTAACTTTTTTTCATTTAAAATGTTACTACCCTGCAAGAGACATCTTATTTCAACTGGAATACTAGCAGTTGCGTACAATGAGTACTTTGTGCCAGGTGCTTTGTAGGAAACACACACACACACTAGTACCATCCCTGCTTTACAGGTGTGGGGACTTTCTCAAGGTTGTTCTTTCATAACCAGTGGGAACACAGAAGCATATGCAGGCAGGTCTGTGTTCCTAACCGGTACGCTACACTGTCTCACCACAGAATTCCCTTCTCTTTAAGGTTTTAGCCTCCTTTTCTCTTTGGCTACCAAGGGAAATGAATATGGGCCAACTGTTATGGAGCTTTATAAACTTATAGGTACATAAATTTAATTTTTCCTGACAAAAGGGAACACCTTTTATAAATTTAGCCTTGTTTTCAAAATTCAATGCACTCCATCCAGGTCAGCATAATTTAGGCACAGCTAACAGTGATTTCAGTAATGGCACTAAGTTGTATGTGTAAACTGGCTGTACTGGGAAGATGGTGTTCCCCTGCTAATAAACTGCTCATGGGACAAACCCAAGAGAAACATCTCTGTCTCTAACCTAAGGGTTGGCCAACCCCTTTTCCTTCTGACCACCCACAGAACAGACACCCAAATGTTCAGGGGATTAGAGCAAGGCCTCTAAGATTCCCTGGAGGGGCTTTCATCTTGCTGCTGGCTCCCCTCATGCCACCTAGCAATAGTATACCGTTAGGCCCTGGTGAGGCCTGTCTGCTCCACACTCTTATCTAGCCTTGATTTAACCGGAATCTCAAGAAAGGGGATTGCAACAAAGCAAGTTAAAAGAGGATCAAAGCCTAGTGAAACAGAGGACCCTTAAGGTGGGTGGAAACTGACTAGCTATTGGCACGTGACAATCAAGAAACATATGGTAGAAGAGTTGTCTCGGCAAGAGATGAGAAAGCATCCTCATTAGGAATGCTTTACAAAAAGCGAAATCTGTTCCTTTAATCTACATCTCTAAATTAACATGTCTTTTACTGCTATCCAAGAAGTTGTAATTATTGAGAAGTGGTAAATCTTCTACCAGATCAATAAGTAATTTTCTCCTTTCATATACATTTCAAAAAAGTCTTCTACAAGCATTTCTACTTTTAACCATTCTTCCCACCGAACACAGAACATTTCTCAATCTTTCCTTTAAAAAGCAGGTAGTGGGCTTGGCATGGTGGAGCACGGTGGGGCACAGTGGCACACACCTGTAATCCCAGCAGCTCAGGAAGCTGAGGCAGGAGGATCCAGAGTTCAAAGCCGCAATGGCAAAGTGCTAAGCAACTCAATGAGATTGAGTACCCCTGAATTCAATCCCAGCATCCAAAAAAAAAAAACCGGTAGTAATGACGATCAAATGGAATAGAATAAAATTATAATTTTTGGTCAAATTATATATAATTTGTGTAAACTTTAAAAGTATAAAGTAAAATGTAGGCTATATGAATTTTCAGCTATCATAAAATTATAAAATATTAGATTCATTGAAAAACAAATACAATATAGAAAACACAATGATAAATTTCACTTTAATCAAATTAAAGTCAGGAATATGAAGACTGGCTCAATTTTTAATTTTCCAAATATCACTTATTTTCTACTTCCTTTTTCTCTATTTTAACATTCATATAATAATACATTTGTTCTAGGAAAGCATCTGTGATTACAAATAAAAATATGCATCCACAAGCCCTTAAATACCATGTAAACTACCAAAATGTCAACATTAAATTTCTACTTTAATAAAGAAAATTATTAATGTTAAATGAGCATTGTTTCACTTATAATGCTGACTTTAAAGAGATCTGGAAATAAAATGTAGTAAAATTATTGCTCCCAAAGTTAAGTTGGCACAATCTATACAAGATAAAATTCAAACAAAAACACACTGCACCAAAGCAGTTACATTAACTAATCTTAACCCCGTCCCTTGACATTTCAATGCATCTGCAAAAGCCATCCTTTTACAATTTTTAAAATCAAAGGGATGCCCTGGCATCTAGATATTTAAATTCTATACATGTTATGATATATCCTCTGCTGTTTAACCACAGCACTGACTTGATTTATTTGCATGTTAAGCAGTACAATAAATACTTCAAAAAATCTTAATGTGAAGTTTCATAGTATATCACTTTGCCAGATAATTAAAAAATTCATGTGTAAAACAAGATGTATTTATTTTCATTATTTAAAAAAAACTGCAACATTTATTGTACAATCCCTGGAACTGTAAAATAGCTATTCTTTTAATTTACAGAATCAAGGGAAGTATTTTAAATGTCAAAATATATATGCTGAATGTGATTGAATATATAAGCACCAAAAATCTAAAGTTTACAAAAATTGTTTAAACATATAAGGTGCATTTACTTATGAATTACATTCAGTTTGAGAGAAGAAACAGTACCCCAA
The DNA here is from genome assembly GCA_004024805.1 of Geosciurus inauris. Taxonomy (NCBI): domain Eukaryota; kingdom Metazoa; phylum Chordata; class Mammalia; order Rodentia; family Sciuridae; genus Geosciurus; species Geosciurus inauris. The sequence continues at coordinate 171,349 of PVHX01002089.1, forward strand.
AGGTTATTAATATTACGAAATATCTGAAAGGCATCCAACTTACAGCAAAATAACAAATACTGTTTATAGGTTACTTTTATACAAGCCATCTAAAATTTAGGTTCAAAATTTTAGTGCTGCCTTATATTGTGAAAGGCAGTTTGATCATTAAATTCCAGTTTAAGATACTTCATACATAATAGGTATTTAATGCCCTAGAAAAATTAAAGCAAAATAAAATAAAACTAAGAAATTTAGTAAACATCTTAAGAAAAAAGTTAGATCTCCTTTATTTTTATGTAGAATTTGGAATAAAGTCATTTTGGGTCAAATAAAATTATTTAAAAAATGTTATCAGTCTACTCAGTAATTAGGACTTGTCTAAATATGCCATTATAGCTTTGGGCAATAATTGCCATTATGATGTTAGATGAAGTAAATACAAAATTAATTTCTAGGCTTTTGAATCAAAAGTATCATGATACTAAAGAATGCCTCTTTTCAAACCACTTGGTCAATGCCAATAACAAATAAGGAAAACGTATATCTGTATTGCTCTAAACATACTGTTTTTAGTTGTCCTAAATGACCCAATTAGGTCGGGGGGGGGGGGACGTGGCCTGGTTCCCCAACTCTGTGGAGTTTCCATCTCCAGCTTCACTCTAATTAGCTTATAACAGATCAAGTTATTGACATCACTAACACAAAATTCAGAAGCTATGGTCCTGAAGGCTACCTACATTTATATATTGACTTTTTGCTATATGCATTAAATAATTTGTTGTGCTTTTCACAAATCTGACATAAGTTTTCATATCCAACATTTTATTTCTTGTTTTCTTTGGAAGGGAAAATAAAGACTAAGAAAAGAGGTACATCAGGAGAAATGGACTATAAGAGAAATGGACTATAAGGTGACATTACACATACAACTAGCCAAATCTCTTTTGACTTTAAAAGATAATGTCATCACAAGGCCAGTTATATATCTATACATATATTTATAAACAAAATCTCTTCCGTAAAAGCCATATTATTCCATGATCGATTTTCACAGCAACCATATATATATTGATATGTTTTCCACAATCTGATCAGTAATTCACTGAGCTGCTTTTAGAATTGATGTATGTTATTACCACAGCAATCTAAACATTTGCACTTTTAAGGAAGTGCACTTAAAAATGGTTCAGTGATTTGCTCATGAGGACTATTTACAAAGACAGCTATTTACGTTAGCAATAAATAATCCTGATATGAAAAGAGATAATGCTCATGCACACACCAGGATGGCTGCATGCTCTTAAAATATTTACATGTAGTTTCTTCTTTATAAGTCTCTGATTAATATTGAAAGTGCGCTTCCTTCCGTTTTCTCCGTATTTCTTCAGTCTTGTTTCTGGGGGATGCATCCTTCCATTTCTACAACTTCAGGCCATCCTTCGTATTTATTTGTATCTTTATTGTTCTTTATGTGCTATTTGAACACAATAATAATATACAGTTTAATAAACCTTTGTGACCTGATTTGCAAAAACATACTTTACTCACTCATTTTAGTAACATTCATGTCAACAATGAGGTCATATAAATTACTGACCAACATATTAAATGGGAAACCCCTGGGGTTTGGCACATATGTAGCCAACCCTCAAAACACAGCTGAACAAAACACTGCAGATGTTTTTAAAGGATCATGTGTTAGTCAAAAAGTAAAGTTTATATTCTATTAAGTTCTACAGCATTTCCAAACTTAGCTGATTCTAATATCTAAAGCTTAATTGAAATCCTTAATAACTACTGCTTCCTAAAAGGCTTAGAAGTAATCCTATTCCAATGCACTGTTATGTAGGAAAAAAATAAAAAACAAATCTACACAGAATTTGTTTTTAAATTTTGAAATTTTAAAAATATGGTTATTTTAAATAACTGGTTATCAAGAACTTAACGAAAAATATCTGAATATATTTAGTAATTGCTTTATCTAAGTTTCAATAACTGGATGGGAATATATGCTGGAATGTTTTACACAGTTTGCTTTTGTCCATTGATTATGAAAGTTTAAGATACCAACCTGTTCAAAAGGACTTTTTGTCTTAATGCCCTTCCCACCACAGAAGACCCAGTTGTCTCTAAAACCAAGGTTAGTAATAGATGTGCTTCCCAATTCAGCAATGAGCCGTCGTGCCTCATCATTGAGTCTTAAGGAGAAAGAATACAACAGTAAACACAGGGCATTGCACTTAGTACTGATTTATCCATGACATTTGACAAGCATGAAGTAAAATGAAAACACATGGGCTTATATAAGAAAATGTAAAAAAAGAAAAGTTTTCACAGAACCACATTTCTATTTGAATTCTTTAGTAACAAAAACATGAATTCCAGCAATTAACATTACATTTATTCTATCAGAAAGTACCTTTCAGATGTCCATATTTCAGACATCTAAATTTATCTTCATTTAATTATTTTAATTACAATCATCAAATAATCTTAGTAGATGCCTACCCAGGTTAATTCAAGGTCTTAAGCGACCAATATCTTTGTAAAATTAATTATCACTTTGAATCTCCACTAAACCCTTCTTAAGTTACAGGGGAATGGAATAAAGGTGAATGCAGATAGATATCTGGATGTTTTTATTTTAAACCAAGTGTTTTCTTTTAAACAAAACAAGTTTTGAAAACAAGGATATAAATTGTTATCTCAGGTATGTAATAAAAATGAAAATATTAACTACCAGAAAGAGGGGTGATAACAAGCTAGTCACTAAGGAAATTACTAGTCACAATTACTAGTTAAATTTGCTGGGGGGTAGGATATACTTCTAACATTGAGTAACTGCCTTTTCCTTGTCTCTCAAAGGGGAGAAGAAACACAGTAGAGAAATGCTAGAGAGAAATACTAGTTGAACAACTACAAACAGAACAAAAAGGTAATTAAGGGTCACCTGTACAGGTTATTTGATATGAAGTCCTATAACACATGGTTCTGTAAGCAGCTCTTCTAGGGCAATTTCAAAGGTTTGTTCTGCTAAAATGTGGGGCAGGGTGTTTCATATTTGTGAATGGCAAAGAAGATACTTTTTCATTCCAGCATTTGAAAAAATATACTGAAAAAATATATGTTAGCTCTTTTAGTATATTAATGAAAGAAATACTAGGTATAGCTCTCCTTTAACGATAAAAGGGATGATTTATGTTTTGAAATCATAAAACAGGAAAGAACTACAAATATGACAGCTTTTACAACTTATGCAAACCACATCCATGGAGCAATGGAATGATTCTGATGACAGCATGGGCACCTGGAGGAGTCCACTAGAAGCAGTGAGAAAATAAGGGACGGCCCCTGGAACATTTAGCCTTGCAGACTCAACTTGATATCAAGTGATACATTACAACCGAGTGAACCAAAAAATATGTGAAATGTCTCTGTGAAAAACGAACCAGTGACATCTTAGCCTCTGGAGAGGAGACATTCATATGGAATCATGTGCAGGGGCTCTCTCACTTTCTCAAGTTTTGTTTCCTGTGACCATCCTTACATGAATTAGGTATCACTTTCCATTTGTTTGCTCCCTTGATAAACAACTTTTGTAGTAGAGAGAAACTCCCTTAAAGTATTGCTTGAACTGTTTAGTGTTAGAACGTATGTCATGGATCTGAAAAGACTCAAATTCCACTCATACAGTTTATGCAACTGTTCTATTTTCCGGCTGCTTTCTCAAAACTTTGTACTTGTTAACACTAGTAGATGAGCTTTGCTGCTATAACAAGAATAAATAGTACTGAAATGCAGAGGGTACATAGTAGGTTCTCTGGGCAAAGAGCCTGGACTCCATTCACATTTACACCTCATAAGAATTACAAATTGCCATCTCATAGACATTTAGGGCTGTTTATAAATAGTTGAAATTATGAATGTTAAGTTCACAAATGATAAAATGATAAAAGAAGATACTTTTTCATTCCAGTGTTTTATACAGAAAACTACCCCCAAAGTAGGTGGTCATCCAAATGCAGGTCTGGTCCCTGCAAAAAGAAGTAAAATCTTTTTTGCTAAGCATTTGCAGCAACTAAGAAACAAACTGAAGGACAGTTTAGTCACTGTTACTTTTGTAACCAGCTATTTTCACAATTTCACAAGTCATCAATATAATCTGTATAAATGAATTTTTTTCCAGCCTGAGATCTAGAAGAAATGTGAAGATTTAGCTTTGTTTTCACTCCACTCATTTCTTTCCTTGTATTTTCATGAGAATATCCAGAGTTCCTGTTCAAGAGAGTATTAACATAGCAGACTTGAGGCTCCCATCCTTAGAAAGGCCTGATAACTGGATTGGTCTTGGCTAGCATCTGGGCAAAGAGGGCTCCCATCCTTTTTAGAGCTAAAGAGAATGATTCCTTATGCCTGTGTACACAAAAGATATAGGTTTTGCTGAATGCATACTTTTTGTCTTGGCGTCTAGAATTTGGGAATGGCTTAGGTAGACGGTGCCTACATGACAAATCTTCAGTAAAAATCCCAGGTTACTGAGGTGGAAGTGAAAAGCCAAGACGGTGTCTGGTTCTGTTTCAGTCCTTGCTGGTAAAGAAAGTATATGTGACAGTCCCACAGTCCCACCATCGAGCCAAGCCAATGTCTCCTTTTTTGAAGCTCAGAAAATGACAAGGAGAACTGTTATTCTAGGCTCAATTCTGAGAAAGAACCAGTAGGGAAATAGAAATGTTAGGAGTTTCATCATACTATCTCAGTAGCCTGAAGAACAGATGCCAGACATAGGGGGCCATCTAGCCCACACCTGAAAGACAGCTTGTTACAGTAAATTCAAATTAGAAATGCCTATGAGAAAACACACACACACACACACACACACACACAATAACCCTAATAATTTCCACCATAATTGCTAACTATGCCAGAAAAAAGGGAATATAGTTTCTAAATTAGTGCTATTATACCCTCTGGTATTGCGATAGGCTCACATTTTTAAAAAGTCACATTTAAAAAAATATGAGGCAAACCACATTACTAAGAACAAAGCTTTTAATACTAGTAGGAAGACCTGTAGTGTTCAGAACACTTTTGCTACTAAGTGTGAGTAATGAAGGGACCCACTGTTTCACAAGATTGACATATCACAACAAAGCATGACTGTCCACAGAGGTACCCATTCTTTAATCAACATAAAAAGAGAATAGCAGCTCAACAATATCTATGTAAGTGCTTTAAAGTAGATCTGAGCCTCCAGGCCCTCATAAGGCACACACTTAGGTTCTACAGGAACTTGTTAATATAATCTTTGAAGCAGTCTCAGTTATTTTACAAGATGGAAAAAAGAATATGCTGAGACATAAAAAGTCAAAAGTTTGTTTTCAAAAAATGCAAGGAAAATTTTAGAAACAGCGGTTCCATTTCCCATCACAATTCTACAAGGGAAGACAATGAAGAAATTTTAGCATTAAAGTGAAAGAAGGAAAGAAAGTGTGTAGTGGGAAGGAAAGAGGAATTAAGTCAAGTTAATGACATATCAGTTATTTCAGCTATGCAGGAAGTAGATCAGGGTGCTGTAATTAGCATCATCCATGAATTTCAGCTGAACTTATGACAGTCTTGAAAAATAGCCTCCATAAATAAAATAATAAAACTGCAGCTGGATGATATTCTTATTGAGGTACACTGGAAAGTGGTTTCTGCAGTTCATCATCAGTTCAATCCCTTGGAGGAGGCCGCCTCTGGCAGGGTGGCACACTGCCCTTGATAAACATTTTTATCAGGGGCTTATATTTAAACATAAAAATGACTTTGGAGAGAGTACAAAAGCTGGATCATGGAAACCTCATAGGACAAATGTCAGAATCAAGACCAAGAGAGCTCAAATCAGCAAAATTAAATTTAACAAGAACAAATGAATATAAAGTCCTTCATTTAAATTAACAAAATCAAGTTCTGAATGGAAAGACCTGACTTGGCAGTGGTTTGGAAAAAAAAAAAATGTCTAAGATCAAATGAACAGATCCTAGAATTTAACTTGACCAAAAACTCATGAGCCAAAAATGTGATTATTTAAAGAAAACTAATAGAATACCAGTCTACATGAATATTCAAAGAAATGTAATCTCTAAAACAGAGCAAGAGATCATCTCCACTGTACTCTCCACTGGCCAGACCACATCTGGAACACTGTGTTTAATTTGGGATACTCATTTTAAAAGAGCCAATAATCAACTAAAAAATGCCCCAAAAATGTATCCAGGAGTGTAAGTAGAACAAGAAACCTAACATGATAAAAGGTTAAAAGAGCTGTGTGTATTGAGCCTGGAAAACAGAAAAGTAAACACCAATTATTAGCTTTAAATACCTGGAGTATCAAATGACTAGGAGAACGTATTTATTGTTTTGCTGTTACACTTACCCAAGTTCAGGACAATCAGGCAGAATTTAAAGGGAGCCCACCCTGGAGCATAGCACTTCTCTACGAGTCTACATTAAATTTTGTTTGTTTCAGATAGGGAAACTGCATGGGTAATGGCATGGGTACTAGTATGGAGATATTTACAGAGAACTCCTGGGAATCTTGCCCAGGCTTGGGTGCTATTTCAGATAGCCTTTAAGGTTCCTTCTTAATCTCGGGCACCTACACTGAAAACTTCCAGTTAGGCTACAATTTATTATTAGAATATTAATAGATTAATAGGTTAAGGAGAACAACAGTTCTGATTCCAAGCAGATATAATAACAAAAGAAGGCAGCCCAGAAGAAAAATCATGTGGGTCTAGTCAGAAAAGGGATTTTTAAAGTTACAACAGCCAAAGCAAAGAGCAAGTTACTTGTTTTTTTTTGATAAGGAAAGTGTAATTACATCCTGTGTGGTCCTATTCAGATATGTAGAAATGGTTCAATCTGCCAATTTTACACTGATCTTCAGTTTACAGATCTAATATAGCCTCAGTTGAACCAGATCAAATGCAGTTTGTGAAATGACTTCAGTTTAGATTCCCTTATAAAGAGGCACTATTTTTATTATCTGCAATAATGTAACCATATGCCATGTTTTAAAAAATCCGTAAAGAGAAGACATGCCATATTTCTGTGTGAATTTTATAGTTTTTATAGTTTTAAAGACTTCTTAATTAAAATATGTAAGAAATATTTTTTAGTTTTTATTTTTATTTTTTTGGGGGGTACCAGGGATTGAACTCAGGGGCACTTGACCACTAAGTCACATCCCCAGCCCTATTTTGTATTTTATTTAGAGACAGAGTCTGAATGGCTTAGCGCCTCACTTTTGCTGAGGCTGGCTTTGAACTCTCTATCCTCCTGCCTCAGCCTCCCAAGCTGCTGGGATTTACAGGCATGCACCACTACACCCAGCTATTTTATTTTATATATATATATATATTTTTTAATTGTAGATGGACATTATACCTTTATTTTTTTAAATTTATTTTTATGTGATGCCAAGGATTGAACACCAGTGCCTTATACATGCCAGGCAAGTGGTCTACTACTGAGC